>DWLI01002150.1:0-13747 GCA_018249915.1 Cecropterus dorantes dorantes
CCCTTACCACACCCTTCAGACCAGAATACAGCAGCGCATAACACTGCTGTTATGAGGCACAAATAGGTGTGGCGGTGGTGCTTCCGGAGTCGAACCAGTTCTATCACCTTTAAATTGAGACGCTTCCAATGATATGTCAACATTACATTCCGTCGTTTAGTCTGTAGCGCGTGCCAAAGAAATGGACATACATTCAAACAAACATACATACGTGCGAAACGCATTACTTTCCTTATTACGCACTCGCGTTAAACAATGCAAGACTAATTAACGATAAATAGTTTGTCGATCAACCCATAAATTGATCATTGATACAGAACAAGTAATCAGATATTAAGTATTATTATTTCTACGTCACTCTATCAATCTCAATCTCAATCAAAGACGTCGAGAGAACTTGTAGACTTATCTCAACTAATAAACACGCTTTCTACGCTCATAGCCCCGCACTGGGATTTTCTCCTGGGTCGCGGGTGCCATGGACACACGAAGACGAATACACAAACATACAAGATGTCTGTCTGGCCGGGAATCGAACCCGGAACCGACTGCGCGTCATACCGGTATAGTGACCGCTCCGCCACGCAGCTCGTCAAAATAATACTGCAATATATAAAGTAATATTGCAATAGTAGCATAGATTTTCTAAGCCACATTCCTAGCTATTAAAATCGGCTTAAAGCTGTACTTAGGAACTGCCTTCCAATTACGGGTCTTAACATTTAATCTTCCAGATTATATTGGATTTTCTAAATTCTCGAACGAATTCCCAGCGGCTCTTTAAAATTCACTTCGCGTAATAGTTTAGTAGGCATTCTTCATAAAGTGATCGAGCCCTATACCCTATTGGCCCTCTAGGGGCAGCCCTAAAAGAGCGGTGAATGGTATTGTCAAATTTTAATTAATTCATTAGCCTACCATGATTATTTTAACTGTATAATAAATAACTCGTGAAAATCTTTAACCATTTAAAATAAGTCAAGTTTGAGTTTAGAATGTAGAACTTATTCCTATATATTTTTTTATAATAAGCAGAAATGGACATTAGTTATCAATAACAGATAGTCAGTCTTTTATGAGGTTCGCTATAGATGCATTGCTACCTGAGGACTAAGTTGGAACGCCTCGGATAAGTTCATCTCCCTTATCACACCCTTTAAACCAGAAAACAACAGCACATAACACTGCTGTTATTAGACAGAAATAGGTGTGACGGTGGTGCTTTCAGAGTCGAACCACATACCTTTCAGGTATGATAATGCATACCTTTGATGCGTAAATAAGCTATAAATCACGCCAACATCCTACGTATAACATAATTATTTAATTAATAAAGATTTTTAACTTACATACTCTTTATTTAATTGGATTCCTATAACATTCAGTTGGATTTATTATTTTCGAACTAACATTAAGCTCCAGAATTATTGTTGCACGAAAAATGGCGAAGTTTTTAATTAAATCCTGTTCCATATCAGTTCCATACAACGGATACGGACGGCAGCTGTTAGCGGATTTTGTTTGAAAAAAAAAGACCGCTTCAATATTTAGTGAGAGTTTTTTCCGAAGCCTAATGGTCGAATGGGCTGGGTTCCGCAAACTGTTAGAAACGATCCCATTCACCCGGGATTTGGTAGTGCTCTGAAAATCTTGATGTATGCAATAGGTTCTCTGATTGCTGAATTTTTGTTTTGGTACGTACTGGCCTATCAACTTTATCTTTTTTTCTTGTATAGTCCGGTCAAATAAAGTCTGAAATCAAAACTTGACACTGTGGAGAAAAAAAAGTTACATTCTCAATACAAACTTCTTTGTCTAATTTTAACCATTTTCAAGTAAATGCGACAACACACTTTTAATTTTTTTTTTGTCAACCCTTCAACTCTTGTCGGGGTTGCCGACACGAAAACCTTTACACGCCCTTTTTATCATTAGAACTAAATTATATCAAAAATTAAAAGTTCAATGTCCAATTTTGATTTTAGACCTTATTTGACTGGACTATTATTTGTTCCGCTAAAGATTATTCAATCTATTTAAAGATTTAAACTATGGTGTATCCGTCACACGTAAGTTTTAATGTTTATTCTATTTACTTCGTCTATGTTCTACAATGAAATTATCTGCTTTGAATTTTGAAATGCTGCTGTCTAACATACTTTGGTCCAAAATATGTCATTTCCATGGATATGAACTAAAGATAGAAAATATCGTAATAGTTTGTAGGGGTTTTTTAAAAATCTTAAAGTATGCATTGTATGTGCTTAAGAAGATTCTGTTCGTGTTTTAATTATGTAGAATACAGTAGGAATGTCTTAATTACTACACTAAGATAATATTATACAAGTTTCAGAATGCTAAATTTAGAATGCATATTCCCAGTCCTTTTCCATAATGAGTTTAAAGCTGTCTTCAGTTTGAAACATAAACGTAATATCAGTTACAAATAAACTGAAAATTTGCTGGTAATTCAAGTCATACTGTTCATACTCATGATGGAACGCTAAAGACATTTCTAGAGATTCCGAGAATGTATTACATCTCGCTCGGAATGCAATATCTGAGCTGCTGGAGATCGTATTTCTCTCGCGATCTTAAATTAAGTTTCATTTTAAGATATTTTAAAGGTGGTGTAGTTGCGTTTGTAAGTATTAAATATATCACTGCCAACTAAAGCAAATATTGTTCGACAGATATTTGGCTGTATTTATATATTTTTATATCTAACTAGAGGTGCCTCGCGGTTTCACCCGCTACTACATTAGAAAAAAACAAACAAACATAGCGTTATATAGCCTATTAAAATCCAAATTTTCAAGTAATTAACTTCAACGGTGTAGAATTTTCATATAAAAGTTTTCACCCTTTTCACCTTCTTCGGAGTGGAATTTCCAAAAATCCTCTCTTTGTGCTCGTCTACACTCCCTAAGGAATCTTCATACTAAATTTTAACTTTCTACTCTCGGTAGTTTTATATATATATAGATTAACAATAACGCCTACCTGATGGAAAGTACCTTTGCCTACGGACCTTTGCAACACCATAGAATTCGCCAATGTATTTCCGGCATCGGAGGGAATCTCTAACTACTTTCTCGAAGAACCCTTTTTCATAGTGCTCTGTAAATATCTGAGGAAATTCGTTCCACATCTTGCATGTTAGCGACACAAATGATTCCGGAAACAAATTATTTGTATGATTTCAAATGTAATCTAGTTTAAAGATATGACCATTTTTTCTAATATGGAAATAACAAATGAGCTTTGCAGTCCATCTGATGGTAAATGGCAACTGTCGCCCACGGACATCTGTAAACAAACCCAGATGAGATTATTATTATGTGAGGTTAGCCACAGATGCGTTGCTACCCTTAAGGACTAAGTTGGAAGACAAAAATGAAATAAATAAATAATTTATTTGCTTTTTCTACAGTTCTTGCGTAAGTTTACAAGTGAAACTTGTTACATTGTTGTCCCTGTAAAACAAGCCGTGCCTCCCCCCCTCTTTTTCCCTATTTGCAGCGCCATTTTTTTTATAGCCTATAGCACTTTCCAAACTGAGACGATTCAAATGATATATAATACGTCATAATCCGTCAAGCCGTTTGGGCTGTAGCGCATGCCAAAGAAATGAACATACATATAAACAAATATATATACATGCATACATACGCTCGAAAAACATTACCCTCCTTCTGACGCAATCGGGTAATAAATTGTTTACATTCTAATCCTATCGAGGGTGATTGTGACAATCAGTTCAAGTTAACCACGCCCTCTAATCTGAGTCTGTGTGTTTATGCATTTGTGTATAATTTGGCAATGCATGTGTACTGCGTATACACATATGGCAGCGTGTATTCGGGTATCGTAGTGTTGTAAGCACATCCTAGCAGGATGCATAATGACGTGAGCTGATTGGCAACGAAGCTTGCACCCGGAATGCAAATGCACCAAGCTGTGTAAACTTGATGAACACTGACAACAACATATGATTTTGCGGTATATGTTCCAGAATGCTAAATTACGTCTCTGCATGTGTGGAAACGCTCGGATACAATTTATGTATGGGAAGATATATTTGCATCTACTTGCTTAAGGTGTCTGTTTTGCGTTTATCATCTGAATTCGTAAATTTATGGAACATGAACTAATTATAAAGCATTACCTAGTCGCTAACCCATTATTGTCCCACTGTTGGGCACGAGTCCTCCCTCACAATGAGAGGATTTTTAAATTGCGTGCTTGCCAAATGCGAATTGGTAGACTACACACACCTCTGAGGATTATTTTTTTTCAACAGCTCTCAGGAAAATTGATTTCTTCATAATGTTTTCTTTCACCGTAAAGCAATTAATTTAAATACACACATCATTTTAGGAAAATCAGAGATGCCTCAGATTCGAACCTCGGACGGAGAAGGCATTTCAACCATTAGTGTCACTGCTCTTAAACCGAAAGCATTAACTAATTACGACATATACTTCTAAAAGGATGTCTTTGGAAAATTACTAAAAGCAAATGTAAGTTCAGAATTGAATAAAGTTTCAGAGTTTCGGAGAAATGTTTCGTGCAAATTAAATTGGATTTGGGAGATATGTTGGGAGGATCCGATTAATGAATGTAATGGACACAGATAATACGGACGTAATGGACGCAGGAACTTGTCTGTCCGTTGATATCAGAAAACGTTTTAGGCGTACAAGATCTTTGATCTCAGCAAAAAAAGTCCTTAAAATACACCTGTGAGTTACAATCGTTGTTTTATTTATTCTTGTTACTAAGTATACTATTTTGTTAAAATGAGTTTTTCAAGGTGGTAGGCATTGGGAGCATCACCGCCACCGCCTAAAAACAGCAAATTTAAACGCTGCTATGTGCTGGTCTGAAGGGTGTGGTACTTATCCGATTCATTCCAATTTAATCTTGAGGAGTAGTAACGCATTTGTGACTAACCTTAGGTAGGACTGATCTTGTCTGGGGTGGATTACTGAAGTCTATGGCAGTGACCACATACCATCAAATGCCCTGCATGTTTGTTTGCTCCTTCTATAATAAATTAAAAAGTAGCAAACGATCATGCAGTCCACACGATGGTACGTGGTAATTGCCAGTCATGGATAGTATCAAAGTCTCTCCAAATATGTCGCCACTCTTAAGAACTGAGGTAAAATATATCATAAAAGTCTACCCTTACCATACTCATTACACACAGATATATTTTGGAATAAAATTTTATTTATAACATATTAAAACTAAAATTTATAAATTTAACATTAACTTGGCCAGCTATGGCCTGAAACTCATTCAATCTGAGTAAAACCCGGAACAATAATAGGTTGAGAGAAGGTTTCGTTATATAATAGGAATATTAAATTGTTCAATGATATTATTATATTAACAAAATCGGGGCTGTTCCAATTATATAAAATAGGTGGTTGTAATGTACCTGAGTTTCACCCCCATTAGACCCAAAGATTGAATAAAAGTTTGGCCAAATTAAATTAGGCATGGGTTGGACAAGGGTATCCCTGTAACGAATGTAACGGATGCTAACGCTTATCTTCTATCTACACTCCTGGAATTATTAACTCTAACATTTATTCTGGGGAATAAGGTGGCTTTACTACGTTACTTAGGTCCACACAGGCTTGAATTATTTAGTTTCCAATCGTTATAATTACATTGAAGTGTACAGGTGGAACTAAACCTACTTCTTAGTAATATAAAACAAGATGGTTAAAAATATACAAAGTGATACAAAGAAAAAAATAAACAAGCTGAGTTTCTAGCCGGATCTTCTTAGTTGAGGTCGTGTTCCAATCTGGTGGTAGTGTAAGAAAAAAATAAAGTAACTGACAATCTATAAATGACCCTATAGGCCTACAAAGATATTTCATTTATTTTCCGTACAAGATTTTCAAGGTTCATTACAAGTGAAAAATAAATATAATATTCGAACTGACCTAAATACGAAGACTCGGTTACTATTGCATATCCTTTGTCTCGCGTTTTGAAGTTATGAGGTAAATCTGCAGCACGAAGCAGAAAACAAATATAGTGCAATGAATCAATGTCAACGTCGCTGTTAGATCTTGTTTTAATGTAAACCCAGGAAGCTCACTCCATCCAAACACGTTGAGACGAAAACAATGTAAATGTTTCGTGTTAGATCTGCGCTCTCTACGTCACTGAATTTATTTCCAGGGTTCCATTCTAGCACCGCTACTCTTCATCCGTCATGTAAAGCATTGAAATAACCTCGCTATCCTGCTCTTGCTTGTGTAAAATCAATGCTCTAAAGTTTCCCATTTCGCTCATTTTGTCACCAAATTAATTTCGTTTGATATAATTGGATTGCGGCTGCAGGAACGCAATTAAGCCAGCAACCGTGAAAAGTCGAATTTCGTGCCGCGCAACATTTCCCCCGGCTTTTATAGGTCGATGTCAGTTTATTAATAAACCGATGGTTCCTAGGAATCAATTTATCGAACACAACCTTTGATAGCATTCCGAGATAAATTTTGTAAAATTTAACCAAAATTAAATTGTAAACTTAATGACATTAAAATTAAGCACATCATCCAGTTACAATTTTTAAAACATATTATAATTATAATATATGATGATATTATAAAGCTAAACAATTTGTGTGTTTGGTTGAACGCCCTAATCTCAGGAGCTATTAAGGTTCAAATGGATAAAATATTTTTGTGATGAATAGTCCATTTATTGAGGAAGGCTGTAGGCTATACAACATCACACTATGTTTGTTTGATTTTCTTATACAGTAACGTGTGAAGCCGCGGAACATTCCTAGTTGTTCATGTTTAATGAGATTGAAAGGTAAAGTAATTAATGTTTTTGACAGAATGCTCAGTGTGATTATCGGTTTGATATAAGTTGAATATTAATTTATTACCGAAATATCATTAGCTAATTTGATTATACTCATTGTTAGTTTTGTAAAGAGGAATACAGTTCCAATTAATGTTCTTACGCTTCAGAGTTTTCATCATAAAGGCTCCATAACAGAGTTTTAGCATTTCCCAGTGTGTTCGGGAAAGTTAAAAAACTAGTGCCATTTGCAAACTTTCGGAGAACTAAGGCCTGAACTCTCCCGTGGAGCTAATGGTGCAAAAACTAATTAAGTTTGTTACTTGCTTTACAGTGGGGAAAGCTAGCAAGAGCTTTGTTAGAAAATTGTATGAAAAGCATCATAGTACTATATAGAATTAAAATTGGAGTAGTGATGTAACAAACAATAAAAACATATTAAGGGGAACTGGAAATAAAATAAGTAAATAAATAGTAAAAATCACATTACGTCTCATATAGAATATAAAATCACCTCCACACGATACGCTGCAGTAGCAATTGCGGGCGAGATACAACGGTTATTAGTCGTGTTACAGGGATAGGCTGAAAAGTTTAGCCACGTAGAGATGTCAGAGGCGAGGTTGATTAATGTCACACTGCGGGGTTGTAATTAGTGTGTGCCTGCCGCTTGCCTCTTAAAGGTGGAGCCAGGGGAACAGCGAGAAAGGAAATAAATACAGGACGAAGGAAGGCTTACTAATGTGGCTGGTAAAAAAAAAACTAGACGTTGCCTGTATATTTTTTGATGTGAAGCTTCTTTAGAATGTTTATGAAAGAAAATACGTTACGGAAGTACTTGTCGGCGCTATAACTAGATGGCGCAGTATCCCTTTCTGAATCAAGCTATCGATTTTACTTCATTGTAAAAGAGCTCAGGTTTGGTATATGTGAATACGCATAATCTATTTTTGAAAAAACATTTATGCTCAGAAGTATTTTACTATTTATTATTACCCACATCTTTTTTTAAAAAATAGAATACATCTTCTGCTTAGATAGTTTCAATTATTGCCTCGACTCTTCTAGCCCAACATCATCCGTATCTATAATTCACGCGCTGTCGTAATTTCATAGTTTTAATTTGTACACGACACTGACGACACGAACTTCGGAGCGTTGGAACCACGTTACAACTTTCACAGAAATAGTGGTTTCGGTATTAAATAGTTTAGTCTCCAAAACTTGTGTACGAAATATGGAGATATAGCTAAAGTTCGGCTTCCACACGGGTCAACACTGTTATTGATTAGGAAGTTTTTTTTCTAGATCCGGAAAAGCCGGTCTCTAGTCATCAATCTTGTTAGGAAAGGAAAGAGAAGATGTCGGATCTTAAAAGCATCTTACTGTATTTACAGTGTTCGTTTTTAGTTTCCTTTAAAGCAATGTATAAATAGCCTTTTTTGTAATGCTTCTACTAGTCGTCAATAAAGTTGACAATATCCATGTGTTCTATTTTTGCTTAATAACAACAGCGTTAAGCGGTGCTGTGTTCTGATCTGTTCAATGTAGTAAATGAGAAATGCTATCCAACTTGGCAATAAAGAGTATAACACATTTGTGGCTAACCTCAGGTAAGACTAAATTAATCTGGGATGGGGAAAAAATATCCATGGGCAGTAGTGGTCACATATCATCAGTTGGACTGTATGCAAAAAATGTATAGCAGGAAAAGAATAACTAGACACAGGGTCCGATGATAATGCAGTTCTTTAAAATTTTTTTGGTCCTAAAACAGCAGCGTTTTAAGATCATTCAATAAAAATATATTCGTATTTCACGAGACAACAGTCTCTAACTATCTTCAGCGCAAAAAGTTCTTCACGTTGACCGTCTCCGATGCAAAGTCTAACTTATTCAAATATAATCCACTCTTTAAACAAGAATAAACATCTTCGGAGAACTATTCGTCGGAGCGTCTCTCAAATATAATTATGTCTTCGAGAGTACGGCGACTCGATTTACTCGCCAGTTCCTGGAGACATTGTTGCCGTATCAGAATAATTTAATGTTTACTCAATTTCGCGAAGACTGAATTTTTACTGGGGATTGATAAAATTACGAATTTCCGGAATCGTAAAATATCTGTCTTTGTTTATGTAAGAAGTTTACTTACAGGCGCTTTGTTGAAGAAGACTTTTCAATTTTGTATGAGAAAAGTTAATGGTATAATAGAGAATTAGGAATATGCTTGCATGTTGGAATGAAAGCGTATCTATAATATCCATATGTTTGTTGAGTTTTGCACTGTATATCAAAGAAATACAAGAAATTTTCTATTATTTAAAAAATATATATCTGCATGTTTGTTTATGTTTTTTAATATCGTACGGAAGCAAAAGTATACAATCACTAAGGCAAAATTTAATCTTCGTTTTATTAAAATTAGTGTACTCTTTTTGGTAGGCCAAAGTTATTAGAATTTAAAGCCATGTTATTTTTTAACGTGGTAACGCGAAGCACGGCTATAAATAGGTAACATAATATAAACCTCCATTTGCGAATAAACCAGTAATGCTTTTAAAGGATACATGAATTAGCAAGGATGATATGACAGCGTAAAATAACACTGGATTTTGATATGCTTTAGTATTAATTTGAGGCCCCCTCGCTGGTTAGTTAAATAATATCACTTTACGACGCACGGGAGCACAATTTGGCAGATCGAGTTCGGGCCAATACAGCTATGTTCAGTCGTCACGGACCGTGGCGTAGGGCTGTCTTCTGGGTTTTATGTGGTAACCAGAGCTTCATAGGAACATTGTGGATTATTAAATATTTTACTTGAATACTGATTTTGTTAATAATCTTGTCTTTGTTTCTTCTTACTTTTATCGACTCCTCATTGCACCTCAGTCTCTTTTACTGCGCCTCACTACTCCTCACCTGTCTCATATTAATCAACAATCCTTTAGTAAAGGTCAATATTGTTTATACTATCCATCAGGCCATTAAGGCCAGGCAAGAAATCAGCAACTTCCACTTATCTCCTTCATTCGATACTATAGTCACCTATGAAAAAGAAACTCCACCAACACATGAAAATATTCGCATAGAACATGCAATTGAAATAAATATTAGTTTCAATACTTGCACTTACTCTAATTCGTAAACAGGTCTCTATTTATTGTCCTCTTTATTATTCGATACACTCGATTAGGTTTTAGCGCTGTATTAAACTACTTGTGCGAAATACTGGTCGGGGTTTGCAAGTCAAGGATTGTTCAGTAGTTTTCTTGCTATCTATACTAACAAAACCTATCTATTTACTAGCTTTTACTCGCGGCTTTGGTCTCGTAAGCTAAAACAATGAACTTGCCCCTAATCTTAAAAATTGAAATACTTTAAGTATTGCTTATAAGTGACAAAAACAAATATACAAAAATTCAGCAGCTGAAGCTATAATCAGTAAGATATTAATTTTAAGGCTTTGTAATTGCTAGATTTTCTGTTTTATGACAATCATGTGTGCCCAATAATTTTTTAATGTATATATTTTTTTTAATAAAAGTTTTTTTTTCTAATACCTCCAAGAATATGTGTACAAAGTTTTGTGATAATCGGTTGAGTACTTTTGGAAGTGTAATAAACAATCTTACATTGACATTTATAATATTAGTAGGAATTTTAATTAAAAAAAGGTTTTTTTTTATGCAGCTTTAACATGCATTCCACATGATTGATAGTCAATGGCTCTTGCCGACCATAAAAATCTGAAATCAATTCCAGACAATACCAGTCTTACCTAAGGTCGGCCAAATGCGTTCATACTCCTGAGGACTAAGTTGGAACGCCTCGGATAAATATGTCTCCCTTACATCCTTCAGACAAAAACACAGCAGCACTGATACTGATGGTATTAGGTACATATAGGTGTACCGATCATACATCCGGAATCAAACCACGAAGGATTCTACAACCCTTAATTTCCACTTATAAGTCCTATTAATATATAAGACGCAAATTTCCAACTCACGTACATAAACAACATAATCGTTCACCTACGCGTTACTATCGAGTGACAGCTCAGGAACAGCGGTTCCCAAAATGGAATTATTAATTTCCCCGAAGGCTTACAGCCCTATGCCAACGGTTGGCTCATTCGATATTGGATATCGTGGCGTTCCAGTAACGACGACGATAATCGCCCTGTCGAAAATTCGCAACCTCATCGAATTGCGAATGCGATACGCTATAGCTTAATTTGCCAACGTTATGTGCGAATTTACGACAGATCCGCCACGGGGATTATCTTCAAATTCATGGCGCTGTGTAAAAATATTGATAACGATTGGGGGATTATTACCTCCGAAACTTTTATCATCCTTGCCAAAATGTGTTCACGATTATTTTTGGACCGGAAAAGTATATTTCCGTTACATTTTTCAGATTTTCTGAATCTTGATAAAGTCGCGGTTCCTGAAAGACTCTGGGTGTTACAGAAAAATCTCTTATGACTCCAGCAATTTATATGCAAATCGCTGACCCGGCTCGGATTGGAACCTTGGCACTATATTTTATAACGTTTGATCCTCTGAGGGTCGGAAAATAAAATCTTGGTGGTTTGTTTATATTATACAGTGCTGAGAGGAAATGTTTGTTTCGGTTTTAAACAAGGGGATGTATTTTTTTCAATACATGCTTTAATGACACCGCGTGACGCACGGACGAGTATTCGTGCCTAATACTCAAACTATTCACATGTATTCGCACATATTCGTCTACGTTTGTATTCTATGAGTATCTAAATGATTCGTTAAATAATAATGGATACGACATTGCTGCATTAAATTCAACTTCAAGGTAAAAAAGAAGATTGTATACAATTTATACTCATTGTTAGTATTAAAACTGCGAAGAAAATATTTATATACTTCGTACCCAACCCAAGCAAGCGAAGACGCGGGAAAAGGCATTAGACGAATAAATCCAAGCCAGCAAGTTACTTAGCGTCTGTCCGTTAGCAAGCCTAACGGTTTAATTGAGAGTGGCGTCCCCTTTTTCCTTGTCGCTTCTTGGTGCCTTTTATTTTTTTGGGAGACCGTTTTTTTCGAAAATGACAACTTAAATTAGCGACGAACCTTGAGCACTGGAAAAGAGATGTTTTTGTTTTTCAGGTTTTCTTTGTTTTAAATAATACTGATGATATCTAAATTAGATATTCCTTAAACTAGGTATTGTTTTGGTGGAAGGGTGTGTGTGCCGGGTCACATGTGTATGAGGCAACCATCGTAGTCCTTGGGAGTAGCAACACATCAGTGATCGACTTCAGATAGAACTCCTGTTCTATATAAGGTTGCTTACCGATCTCCATGGGAGATTTCATGCTCGTTTACTACTTCAATCTGATATATAAAAATAAAATATATAATTGTGTACCTCCGTAAAAATGACTAAGTCGTGCACGTCGGAAATACAGTTCAGCTGATGATAAATGGGTAACCGACGCCCGTAAAACATTCTCTCTGAAGCCAATCACCGATGCATTAAAATTCCTGAGGACTAAGACAGCCACCTTATATGTAAGAGCTACTTCACACTAAAAATACGAGGCATAGGTACCTCATCGATCGAATCACACTGTTTCCGCCATCTTTAAGATAAGAAAAATACATATTCCTCCATCTTTACAAATACGCCGCGCTCGAGAGCCGTCTACATACATGTGGACGGCTTATCTGGCATTTGTGTGGAGTAGGTATGGCATTTTAAAAGTAGGGTACATTATATTTCAGTTTACAACCCCTGCGCTCAGATTTGAAGGTGGAGGAAACGCTTCGAGCGCAATGTAAATATATTTTAGTATCTAGTTTTGATATTTCTATGTTTAAGCTTCCGTGAAGGTATACATCTATCCCAATTCCTTAGAAGTGCAGTGAGGTTATGTCTTCCCAGAAACAGTCCGTTTCCAATGTAATGTAATATAGCCTAACCAAAATTGTAAAAGGTAGGTAGAACGTTTTATAGTTCAACTCCGAAGGCATAAACGCCACACCTATTTCTGCCTAATAATATCGGTGTTTTGAGTTTAAAGAGTGTGGTAAGGAAAACACACTCATCCAAGTAGTTCCAACTTAGTCCTCATAGGTAGCAAGGCATCGGTAGTCGACCTCAATTAGGATTCTATTTAAGTCTGACCACCACTGATTTTTCTAAAACTATGTGCGTGTTAGAAGTTGATTATCTTTTACGGTGAAGGAAAACATCGTGAAGAAACCTACATACCTAAGAGTTATTTAAAAAGTTCTCAAAGGTGTGTGAAGTCTACCAATTCGCGTTTAGCTAGCGCGGTGGACCTTAAACTCTCAATCTGAGAGAAGACCCGTGCCCAGCAGTGGGACAATAATGGGTTGACGGTATCCATCTCAAAAATGCCCAACGCGTCTAAAGATGTTTTCACTAAAAAACCTCGCTACATACACTTTTAAAACAGGGATCATATCATACAAAAAAGTCGGAAAACACAAATCTGCCATAAAAAATAACATCGAGTCAGTGTTTCCCGTAAACTGCTCACAAGTTCCATTACTCTATTTTACGAGCGAATATCGTTTTTAATGCACAAAAAGGTCGTTATTATATTTAATCGCCCCTCACAATATTTCGCGAAAAACGCTGACGGCGATCGTAAAGGGAATTAAATTAGTGCGCGTTATACGCTGTATTTAATTTGTGTGCTATTTTCAATTATTATTTTTTTTCATTCAAGATTATTGCTATTTTGTTATATTTGTATCTATGAGAGGTGGTAGAACCAGTGTAGTTCGACCGGGGAAGTACCACCGCCACACCTGTTTCTAGCGTGAAGCAGTTCTTGCGTTTCGATGGAAGGGTGTGGTTGCCGGCACACTTTTACATGAGGCGACCATCT
>DWLI01002151.1:0-13735 GCA_018249915.1 Cecropterus dorantes dorantes
TTTATTAATTTAATAACAGTAAAATTCTTAAACCTAACATATCTTCCTTTTTCCCTCCCTCTAAGTCTCGGAAATGTAAAGCTTTAAATTAGTATGTGGCGACCTTCCGCTACTCATTTAACAAATGACGTCACCGTATTCTTAAACACGCCATCTGAGTTTTCTCAACATCCTGCATACATACATACAAATTCCGAACGAAACTGTCGGAGCACGGCCGCTCCCCAGGCATGATCACCTAGCCTGACGGGAGATCTCCCTTTGCCAAAAATATAAATATGAATGAAATTTAAAAATTAGTTTGGCAAATAAGTGGATTTTAACGATATCATTCGCCTAGTCATCGATATTTTTGTAGATTAATTTAGAACATAACCGTTTTAGGTAAGAATCGCCCCATCCCTTGATTGACTTATTACTTTCTTCTTTTTCCAAACATGCAATTTAATACGCACTTGCGACTTTGTCATGTAGATAAGACGCATGTAGACACTCATGTGATAAGATCAACTCAGTTCGGGATTTCTTTCGTGGCTACTGTATTTATCATGTTTTGTATGATGTTCGATGCGTTGCGCTGCGCTATTTATCATTAGGCCGAAAATCGGTGATGTGGCGACTGCCGCAATTCGTCAAGAGATGGCATCACTAGTATTCTGACACACTATCGAAGTATTGCATACAATTTTGAATTGGATTTCACCTCAATGTAAAAGGGATATAATTAGTAAAAACGTTAATTTCACTATATTCCGTAGAAAATCAACAAGTTACTTTAAATTAGTGTTGCCACACTATCTCAGCTTTAATCTAAATAAATAATAGTTTAAAAAACACGCTTTTGAAACAGCTCAACTAAAAATAGAAAATAATTTTCTATAACAATAAAAATAGAGCGATTAATCTTTTTATCGTAAAAATGCATGCGGTGTTAGAAAATTATCAAATTTATTTATATCAATTTAAACATCAAAAGCTTGTTTTTTGTAAGTTCTCCTTTTTTTAGTTTTGTCGATGATAATTTTGTAGACGCGAAAATTGCATGAAAATTGTGGGACGTTCATACAAACTTTCATCCCCTATTAACCCCTTATAGGAGTGGATATATAAAGAGATATGTATAGAATATTGTATTGTCGTTGGTCCTTGATAAGCTTGCAAAGTTTCGACATAATCCAATGTTTCAAAGTGGATAAACCGCGATAAACCGCGTTCAAAGATTCCGTTACATACATCATATATACAACCTAAGCTAATATAAAGCGTGTTAATTAATCGCAACTAAAGGTAGAGTATGGACATCGAGTGTGAGTAGATAACTGATAACTTTATACAGTCACTTTCAATAATAACTTCTATATTTTTGTACGTGTCCCCGATCCTGACTATTGACTCGACATGTTATCTTTGGTGTTGGCGTAGATGAAGTGTAAAGTGGTATGAAACGGTGCGAGGTATGACCGGGACGCCTGGAGAGCACTCGGTTAACTTTATGGCCCGATCCTGTTCGCACGCCGGCGCATTCCCTCGGGAATCATTGCCATCGGAATTGGATTGAAACTGCGAACAAAAACTCTAAACTGAGCGGAGTGCGGCGCGCCGAGATCGTAGTTGAATGGAATAGTTTCAATACTGCACACGCTGCGTGCTCCGCGATCTACTGTAAATTAGAATCTTGATACAAATAGTATCAGAAATACTTAAGAGAAATTATCTATAACTAGAGTACATTGTTTCAAAGACGACAAAAAATATTAAAAAAAAAATAACAAAAAATATCACCGACTTTCATGCCCCAGAAAAGTAAAAATTAAATAGTCCTAAAGTCGGCGCTCAACATATTTCGCTAGATCACGACGACAAACCACTTTCTACGAGTATATGAACGTGACCATCTTAGACCTCGGGTATAGCAACGCATCTGTGATCGACTTCAGAAATAACCCCTGTTCTATCAGATGGTGGTTACAGATGTCCAGGAGAGGCAAAAACTGCATCCAAAAATACCTTCTCAATGGTCCCAGCAGTTGGGTCATGAAAATGGTCATGACAGATAAGCCGAGTTACTTTAGCATTTACAATATTAGTTAATATTGATATGGATTTCCATATGTGCCCAATGTAAATACGCAAATTTTAATTTCTATGATGTCTATTGTTGTAAAACTCATACACTTATAATTCTTTTAATTAATTGTTTCTTAGAACTTCTGAGAACTACGATGAGTTTTCCCTTCTATATCTACATTTTTTTAATTATCCGGTTCAAAACCGAAGTCAGTTCAGAATAGACTAGAATACTCCTTCGATTATTGAGCTAACCATGACAAACGTACAGGAATAAGAATCACTGAAATCGCCGACATAAAGTATATGTCGACCATTCGGTATAGATGGCGTTAATGGGCAATACTGCATTGCCCTAGGAGGCAATGAGTCGTTATTCTTACTAACCATATTGTATACCATACCAGGTTACCCATAACATCTAACGAATTTTCCATTTGATGTTCAATCTTGCCTCTGTACTACTATATATTTATAGAGCACGTATCACCGAGATACATCAAATAAATAACCCGTACCGAAGTATATTTACATCAACTTGTTATTTTAGTCTACTTTTATAACTTATAAAACAAATAGTGATGATTTACACATTTTTTTTATAATATGAAACTAGCAACCGAGCATGCATTCGCAACGAGGTTAGCCATAGATACGTTGCTATCCCTAAGGACTAAGTTAAAACGCCTCTGATACGAATGTCTGCCTAACAAGACCCTTCAGACTAGAGCACAGTAATGTACATCAGAAATAGCTATGGCGGTGGTGCCTCCGGTGCCGAACCTAAAAGAGTTCTGCCACCTTTAAAAATAAATTACAGATCAATTAAATTATTAAAGGGTCTTCTTTCAGATTGAGAGAGCCAAGTGCGAATTGGTAGACTTCACACACCTTTGTAACTTTGTAACTTTGTAACTTTGTAAAGAACTCTCAGGGGTGCCTGGGATTCGATTGCCCGGACCTTCGATTGAGTGGCCTACTGTCAACCGTTCGGTTATCACTGCTTTTATCGTTCAGTTCTGTTATCATTCCAAATTAGACGGGAATGAATGTAAACATTTCACAATAAATGTTATTGTTTAGGCAATCTCTCAACATCGTCACAGACAAATTTCGGCCCGAGCAAATTCCCGGCCATAATGTAATTTACTTGTAAATGACAGAGATTTATGAGTTCCTCCAGGACAGCGAGCCCCGGGCCAGAGTCCACTCCTTGATAACTTGGTGACGTCACCGACTTGTCAAACAACAGCTAACGGCTGTGACGTCTGTCAGCAAACTTAATTGTTTTTAGTTCTTTTAAAATGAACAGAGGAATTAAAATAAAAGGAGCACTGATGTTTTCCTATGAAGAGTTATAATCAAGATAAGGTTATAAGGGAGTCCCGTAAATGCGACATATCATAATATAATAACTTTATTAATCACCTAAAATAATAAGGTATACTCAGCAAGTGTATCTTAGTAGGCGTAATAACTAATGAAAAAATACAAAGTATAGCCCACATAATAAGGAAACCTACAAATTAGGTTATACACGTACATTAAACCTATCGATTGTTTACGCAATAAATAAAAAGCGCGATATTCAGTGCACAAGGTTCAAAGACATTCATTATGTCGGTCAAGACTGCAATACATATTTACAAATAAATACGATCGATCGACTACCCGTGATGTCAAAACACGAGAGAATTCATACTCATTGCACAATAAGGTATCTGTGCTCGAAGAGAGTAAATATACAGAGCTACTATGGCCAGCGGCCGTTTTATAGGCTGATGTGGCATTTTTTAAACTTGGCAACTTTTTAGTATGATACAAAAATCTAAAAAAAGTATTTTAATTTTTTCTCTTGTAAATAGATAGGTAAAAGGATTTTATTCCTTTACATTTATATGATAAAAGAGCTTTGGTAAGGAGTAAACAAGAAGAGTGAAGGTTAAATATGTAGGTTGCTTATTATTTATGGTACTACCAGGGAATGTTGTTTATTTGACCTGAATACTAACGTAGTAGTAAGTTGGAAAAATCAAAACATCGTGAGGAAACCTATATACCGAAAATAATACAAAAGAGTTCAAATCTGAGTGATGTCCATTTCGCACTGGGTCAGCGCGGAAGTACATGTCTTGAAACCTTGGGTCTCCTCTCATTATGAGAGGAGACCCGTGCCAGTAGAAGAAAAATAACACATTTTTTTTAAATTTTATAATATTGAATTAACAAACAGCTTTTTATTCCACCCGATAACAAGTGGCTCCTGCCGACCGTAAACATCTGTAATCAACCCCAGATAAGATCAGAGCCTTACCTAAGTTTAGCTACAGATGCGTTACTACTACAGAGGGCCAAGTTGAAACGCCTCGGATAAGCATGTCTCCATTACCACACCTTTCACGTGTTATTAGGCCGAAATAGGTGTGGCGGTGGTGCTTCTGGAGTCAAAGCACGATGGGTTCTACGACTTTCAAACGAAAAGTATAACGAATACGAACTTCCTTACATATGTAGGTATCTAAGTCACATAACAAATGACGACTTCATTTTGTTTATTCAGTGCAATGGCATTTCAGTGGTAATAAGTGTGAGAGCTGGCGCGTGGCCAGCCGGCGCCGGGTCACCGCTGAACGTTGCCACTTTATTTATGATACCATGCTCCCACGTGTTCGCGTGCTTCGCGACTTCCAGGTGAGATAAGTACTTGATGGATCGGTGCTTAATGAAAAAGATGGCGCTATGGTAATCGGGACATTTACTTCATTGCAAACAGGTGTACAGTTTTATGTTGCGGTTAGCGTTGACGCCTACTGCAAATAATATTTTTAGCAAACTAGTTGAAGTACTCGTGCTTTGCTATGTGACAATAAATTTAGGTTTTTACTGGCTAACCGCTGGCGACACGTGAAATGTGATAAGGGACGTCCGGATAGAAAATTAAATTTTAACCTCGTATATGCAAATCAAAATGCAATGCAAATCATCAAAATTCTGTTAGTTTTAGCGTTCTCTTTTTGTTTAAAATGGAAATATGAAAGGCGCCAGAAAATAGATACTAAAAGTTGAAATTAAAAGTAGCCAGTTAAATAAGCTACATCCAAAATTTCATGTAAATCGGACCAGTGGTTTTTGCGTGACTAAGGAACACACAGACACACTCCATCTCATTTTTATATATTAGTACAGATAACAATATAGATAACAATAAATACATAGGTATACAGATATGCCGATATAGAAGATTGGTATACTAAAAGATTAAAACTGAGTTTCTTGCCGGATCTTCTCAGTTGAGGTCGTGTTCTGATCCGGCAGTACTGTATGAAAAAATATACTAAAAATTTACAAAGACCTGGTTTGTTACCTACCACTTATGGCTAAGTTGAACCACCTAACCGCTTGTCTGACCTAATTATCAACGCGAGTATTTTCTGAGACAGTTTAGTCTCGTGTCAAGTGATAAAAGATCACGTGACCTTTATATCGCTTTAGACGCAGTGCACTACTTAATCACACGTTGTGTTCATAATAAAAATAATAACATTTATGTTTTACAATAAATTTATCAATGCACGCCTTATTTATTGCAATTTATTTTATAAAGTTCGTTTACATTATTATGTTTTTTATCAGTGAAAGTACTTACGTTATTCTCTTCCGAAATAAAAGTCACCGTGCAAACAAAGTGTTGTGATATAGCCGTTGAAAAACGATATGTTATGTTTCCCTAAATACAAGAAGTAACTAGGGTCTATTATAAATTGTAACTGGTTTATAAGTGTAAGCAATGTCACTCGCGGTAGCGATATGAATGGGTGACCGCTAGTGGTTTAAATTCATGCGGTCTTCCATCTTTCGGAGAGCACATTGAGCTTTCCGGCTGTAATCGGTTGATAACAGTTGCAGTTAGGCCTTGTGGAGTTGTTTAAATAACATCCGGCACGTAAAGCTCTCCTCGAATAACCGGCATTAATTGATAAATTATTATACATACAAGAAACATAACGATTATAAACTAGTTAACCGAAAAAAGTAAAGCAAGTATTACAACACTGAAACATTAAAATATAAATTATGTACTATAAATATAGGCACTATAAGCTGCTGCATGCGAAATTTTATTTCTTAGCGTTTCTCATGACATTTATTCATGTCATATGTACATACACACACATAAGCTCGAAAAAATTATCCACCTTCTGACTCAATCCGGTAAAAAACTGCAGGTATGGTGTAGAGAGGTACCCTTAGAAGTGAATCATAAATCTAGTTAGGAGTCCGTTACGGACAAAACTGGAAAAAGTATTTCAAAGTGACCCTCAGCCACCGACTACCATAAAGGTAGCGGCGTCCGATTCAATATAAATGCAAATGGACCGCAAGACAAACAGATTGCGCGAAATATTAATGTACACGGAGACGTCACCGCGCCCCCTCGCACCCCTCTCCCGCGGTTCTCGTCACTCCGCTTACTTTCGCCTTTCGTTTAGTTATAGGGCTGCTAAAATACTATAATTAACATAAGGGATTTTAATTACCTTTTTGATCACTGAATAAGCCCAATTATTATGATAATCTTACTTCAATTTCCACTGTCGTTTAAAGGACTATTTATCATATAAGAATCAACGAAACAACGGTCCTCTTCCAAGTAAATTACCGCTGCTAGCTCTGAACATAAATTATGTTTAATTCCATAATTATTATGGAATTAAACACAGATAGTATTAAGGTTGTCCCTAGGAGTCCCAACCCCCAGTCCCGGGAGCTCCAACCATCCAGCCAGCGAACTCGAGAAGGACGACGGTATGTGTGAAGCATACCGTCATAAACACCAATGATGTGGTGGGCTTTAACGCTCATCTCGGCGGAGCTCGGATCACAACGCGTTTAGAGGACTTCGGTTGCGTTCCGTTTGAGATCTCGAAGGCCTCGAAGAGCGTAGCACCGAGAAAGCCCACCTAGGGGGTTTTGGGTGGTAAAAATCCTACATAATCCAGCATCTCAGGGCAGTATAGTACCTTTCGTAGTGGTGTGATGCATTGGTACATCTGAGAAACTGGCCCTAGTAGGTGTCTTACATCACACCTTATAAATCAGAGCCTTGTAAATAGCAAAATGTTCTTCCGTTACTGAATGAGGGGGTCTAACATACTTAAGATAAATTACCTAACTTATAAACAAGTGTCACAAAGTCACGGGTATTCCAATACGCTAACCTATCTATTTACATACGTATCGGAAAGCCGTTATTATTTGGTCCCAATGTACGCTTGAAATTGGTCCGTCTATACTTTGATTGTTATTTATTTATAATTGTGGTAACGTGAGACAACCCTATCGCCCGTGGTCCTAAATGAATTTATAAAACTTGTAACTCAGTACAATTTGCTTCGGGAATGTTGCGTTTTATTAGAATTGATTGACGCCGACACGGATTTTTCATTTGGGCCGCTTAACTCGATTTTACTTGCAGATATTTCATTTAACTTTTTTTATTATAATAATAAATGAATGCGATGACGTCTTGAGCTACTTTGGATTTTCTTGAACCGGCACCTGGTTTACTTTTATCGGAAATGAAACTAACCAAAGATATGTTTCGACTATATTTATATGTGAAATTTAAATTAGTTTCTAGACTTAATGGCATATATATTTCAATTATAGTACAGCTATACTTGCATATTAAAATCGTTGGAGCCGACTAATGAACATTTCCCTATATAACAAACCTACTGTGATCTACACGCGTAGCATGCGCGGTAACTATTGTCAAAAACCCCAGCATCGGAGGTCTGTATCCACCAGTGGACCTGGAAAGGCCGATGTATGGATGAAACTCAAGTCACGAAACAAATGTCCGGAGAAAATATAATTTTTTAAATTAAATTGCTCAACGAAACTGTTGTTAAATATCAAAACCATAAAATAATTTGTTATATTACTAGCTGTGCCTCGCGGTTTCACCCGCTACTACATAAAAAAAAACATAGCATGATATATAGCCTATAGCCTTTATCGATAAATTTACTATTCAACAAAAAAATATTTTTTCAATTCGAACCAGTAGCTCTTGAGATTAGCCCGTTCAACCAAACAAACTCTACTGCTTTATATTAGTATAGATAATGAAATTGTACCTTTACATAATTTGGTCACATGAAATATTTAATGTTCTTCTTTTTGTGTTATGTGAATGTACACTGATTTAATAAGTCACCTGAATATGGTTAAAATAACTTTAATTATAATGATAATTCTATTTTCCTCCTCTTAACAAACATGCAGTGGTGAGGTGCTTGAGAAAAAACTTTACAGCTAGGTCTAACTGCAAGAGAAACTTTATAAAACAATGGCCCTCACCAATGCTTCTATAAAAAGACATCGAATTTAATTACTGTTCTAAATGGAGTTGATCACTGAATAAATATTTGAATTTCAAATACTTATACAGTGATTATAAATAGCAAATTACTAAATAAAATATACAAACAATAATAGGTTTCTTATTTATACTATCACTACATAGCATAAAACGAAGTCGCTTACAGCTGTCTGTCTGTCCCTATATATGCTTATATCTTTAAAACTACGCAACGGATTTGAATGCGGTTTCTTATAATAGATAGTGTTACACAAGGAAGGTTTATATGTATTTACAGATGTCTATGTAATGTCGTAAATAAACACATTTTTTTGCGATTACATTGAAACGCTGGCTAAACCTTACGAGATAAAACGAAATAATGTTCTATAGTATTGTTTCGTACCTTTTTAGGTATCGACACATTTAATTTGGAGGCGATACGAAGGTCGCCGGGTCAGCTAGTATTACTATATAACATTCCTCCCTATTATTATAAAACTTGGAGAAACTAAAAAACTCAAAATTATTTCTTACAGTCCACTGTGAAACGTTTATGTATTAACCACTTAGGTGGTGAGAGATGTAACTCGCTGATTCGTATAAACCTGTTCATACACGTATCTGTATACGTACATACATACATACATATATTATTATGACAGTTATAGATGTTTATAGTCAATAGTGCTCACTTACCATCAGATTGACTGCAAACTAATTTACTGCTTGACCGTTGTAAAAAATCTATTTAGCAAATATAATTATGGCCTAATGCTGTCTTTATTCACAAAATACGTATTAAGAATAATGAGAAAAGTAAAATAAAATAATTTACTTCTAATTAGCGATAATATTTTGTTCATACATAATTAGGATTCTAGTTCACAATTTAATTAAGCAATTACTATCTGTATCTACTCTCAAATCATTTTTTTGTCCAGATTATTCGCATGAAATAATATTATTCATAATTAAAATAATTTACGAAATAATAAGTTCATTATATTATAAATAAATTATACAGAGACAAATAACTAAATTAAACTCTCAGAACTAAACGAAACCAAGGTAAATTAAATGCAGAGGTGTGTTACCTTTTCCCCTTTCCCCTTTTCCCCGGATTTCCCCTTTTTTAATATAATTGAAGCAGCAAACGTGTACGCAACACCTGATAATTAGTGGCTAGTACCTCCCATGGACTTCTGTAAGCTTCATACAGATCAGGGGTCCTTTCTGAGGTCCATCAAAGATAAGTTGCTACTCCCGAAGATTAACATGGTCGCCTCGTATCAAAGTGAGCCGGAAACCACACTCTTCCACCGAAAGGCAGGAACTGTTTCTCGCTAGAAATAGGTGTGGAGGTTTTCTTTATCGACGACTTCTAGGCAAATGGGGTAGAAAGTGTTCCTAAACCATTAAGAATGGGGGTTTGTAAAGGTCAACGGATAAAGACGAGTAACTAGGAACGTTTGCGAATGTAGTGCCAGTGGATAACAAACTTTTAGTAATAAGTGGTATCTTTGTTATCTGGTTGATAAATAAATTGATAAGAAACAATATTTTAAGTAATATTTGTTTCATTTCCTAAATGGGTTAATCTGCGTGCGAGAACACCGCTCAACTCCTCTAGGCTTTTTTGAGGAAGGACGACGCTATATCCTACACTAAAGATTCAATTATGGGGGCAGATGTACATTTTTCTCTTTTATTTTCTTTTCAAGATTTCCACCGACGAAAGGAAATGGTCACAAATAGATTGGAATCATATTTTAGCCTTGCCCCGGATGCGTTGCTCATTTTGAGATCGAAATTATAACGCCTACATTGTGCATATAGGTATATTTTCTTTCCCTTCAAACCAGAAGTAAGCATCGCTTAACACTGCTGTTATAAGGCATAAATAGGTATGGCAATGACGCATCCAAAGGATTTTTTAAACCTTTAGCAAGTTAACTTAAACCCGCGACATGACACCATTGATATGAAAAGTCGGTATAGAGTTCACGCGAACCACGTATGACTCTACCACGACGACCCGCTAGGCGGAGTGGTCATCATACCGGTCTGACGCGCAGTGGGTTCCGGGTTCCTACTGCGGGGCTATGAGTGTAGAAAACTTATTTTTTTACCACCTATATTTTCACGCGTGCGATGCAAACGGATAGCTTGATACAAATTAATTTTATATTTGTTTAGTTACACGTCTAATAACGTATATAAGACAGTAAAACAAAAAATGTACTTGATGTAAATAAGATTAAAACTAAAGCAATTAATTTTGAAAAATCATGCAATTATTATTTAATTACTGACAGTAATAGAACAATGTTTGGATGTTGGTGTGTTTATTACATTTAAGTCATAATATTCGATCCGAAATTTTTAACATTCGTGTAAATAGAAAGTAAATCGACAGAAATAAGCAAAGCGGCTTGCAGCCCTCCTGATGCAGGAGCTTCTGTTAAAGTCGATCACAAATGCATAACTCTTAACCATTAAAAGGAGGCTGAAGTTAACCACTTTTTTATTTGACAGTAAAATAAGTAAGGGGTACCAATAATTATCTCTTTTAGCAAAAAATAATGCGCAGACCTAGAGTCGAAATGTTGTGAAGTAATTTTCATGAAACTTAAAACTCTAAATTTGTATGTTTCACTTTCACCTGAATCAGTTCAGAAATATGTGTTTATTTTACAAAAAAATGTTACCTAATATTCTTCACACATGTACTGCTGCTACTAAGAACTAAGTTGGAACACTCACTTCAATTACTACTAAATAATTTGATAAAACAGTTAAAAAATATAACGCAATATACACGAATAAAAACCAGTTTATAGGACGTATCAAGGGGAATTTGTAATTACCCTTAATGAAGTTTATTATTTTATTAACGGCAAACGTTATAGGTGATATTCTCACGTATCTAACCTATGTATGTTTTTACGCAATCCATACTTCCTACTAATGTCATAAATTTTATAGTGAGATTTACCAGGTGTAGTTCGACCGGGGAAGTGCCACCGCCACATCTAGTATGTAGCAGTTCTTGCTCGATAATCAGTCTGGTAAAAAGAAAAAAAGATGGTACAAAGGTTAAGGTTAAGTTTAATCCTTTTACTTTTAAATCCGGACGCACCATCAGCAAATCTATATCTGCCTCATCACAGCAACATTAAGCCCTGCTGCATTCTGGTCTCAAGCTGTGGTAAGGGAGACATTCTTATCCGAGGTGTTCCAAACTCCTGAAGGATTGCACTTATTTGTGGCTAACATCAGTTAAAGGACTTTAATCTTTTGTGAAATTTATCACTGATGTTCTTGGACGGTGGAGGCCACTTACCATCAGGTGGATCGCAAGATAATAGTAACTAACGGAAAAGCTAGTGTATGCTTAAATATGCTTTAAAGATGCTGTAAAAGATAAAATAGCTACAAATATTTTTATAGAAAATATCGTTTACTATCAGTTGCCGGCGACGTCGTACGCACAGACTGTATAAAAAAAACAATTAAACCCCTATTTAACCCCCAGGTCTGAAATACTATCAAACCCTTTCTACTACTGGCTGCCGACATCATTAAAGAACCAGTTGTCCTAATTTTACTGTTCCAGCTCTAATAATTTAAGTTCTGCAATGACTTATCAGAAGTGAATATCCTTTCAGTTTAGGTACACAGGAATCATGCAATCGGATTATGCAACCATGCATTCGACCTGTGAAATATAAATCAGGACACAGATATGCCGACTTTTTTTGTTCTCGAGGGAGACCTTTATAAGATACCAAACGCCGTGGAAGCGACGCCGGGTTCTTTGGTATTTTACCGCACTACGGGAACTGAACTGAGAAGACTTCGAGATCTCCAACGAAACACAAACGGAGTGCGTTGCCCCATCGGGCTCCATCTAGGTGAACGGCTGGGTCCATCGTACCGATTGGTCTTAACAATGATATGTGACCAAATATACCGCGGTCCGGCGGTACATATGCCTAGTCAACAAAAGGGTTATGAAAACATAATCGACATATATTATTTAAAAGTGCCTGAACGCAGTCGCGGGCTGAGTTAGTTTATCGTATACATTATTAAATTCATGTTTACGCAAATCGACTCTGCGTAGTATAAAATCGAGTCTGCCGGCCGCATCCTTCGTAGTCGCACACTGTTTACTACATCCTACATCAGTAATGGATTTGGGAGGTAAATTATAAAAATAATTGAATTAATATTACTATATTATTTAATTTATTTGTAACATTTAATGGAATTTGTTTCTGTATTTTTTGTTTAATCAAACAATCAAACAACTTGAAGCAAAAATCCCTAAAAATAGAAAAAGAACCCTTTGTAAATTATACGATACATATTTACTTATTCCTATTTATTAATCGATATATTAACCTAATTTACAAATATATCGTGTAAGAATACAGCTAATGAAATTAAAACTTCATATCTTAGGAATTATACATAATAATCCCAAAATGTAGTTCATGCTGGTATCCATAACAACATAAAGTGTATTTTAATAAAAAAAAAATTTAGTTCATATCACTTAATTTACTACATTGTGTAATGGTGTTTGGAGTGAATTATTGTGACCAGGTAGGCATTCCACAGTGTGTATTTCACAGTAATATGCAGTTTATTTCTTTTATGCAGTCAAATACACATGTGTGGAATTCACACGTGTTGGAAGTAAAACCATCAAAAATTTTAACTCCAAAATTATGAGACGAATGTAAAATTTCGGGAAGAAGATTTATATAATAGAATTATAGGTTTATATAATAGAATTATAGGTTTTAGTTATGATCACTAGTAATACAAAGTTTGATAATTATTTTACATTTTATCCATATACTCGTATATGCACAAGCACGAAGCAGAGCACATGCAGAATCACAAACATAACACTCTGTATAATGCTTGCTATCTCATCTTCTATCTATCTCATACCACGTTAAATGTTATAAATGTATGTGTGTCTCTCTTAACTGTTCCTTTTTATTTCATCTACTTTCAAATCTCAACGAACGAACTAAAGAAGTTTTCACTTCAATAATAACTAATGCGTTTCAAATCATTTTTGAGTGGATAATTTGTTTATGCACCAGTGAATGAGTTTGTGGACGGGCTCCTGAGCGAGGGCGCCCACCAGCAGCCCTCCGACAACGGCCACGTCGCCGACCTGCAGCATAAGATGAAGCTGCCCGAATGGTACGACGAAGAAAAATATGACAGGTATGCGAATATACTTATTACTTTAGGGCTCCTTTGCTCTAGCATTTC
>DWLI01002152.1:0-13731 GCA_018249915.1 Cecropterus dorantes dorantes
ATACAGTAAAGCGTTGGCCACACAAGCATCGAGGCGTACGTCGAAGCGTAAGTGTGAAGTGTAGGTGTGCCTTAAGTATGGTTTTATTTCTCTAAACCATAATTGTTTACGTTTTCGCCCATCATTCAAAAGAACTGAAAACGATCCGTAAATCGTATAATCGCATAACTCTGTTGTTTTACAAACAGACTTTATTTTACAACAATATTATAGATTTCAATGATTGTTGATTAATATCTAAGAACATAGATACGTACATAAGTAGTATGGTATTGAGGTAAATTAATTATCCACAAAATATCCCGGTAAATATTGCCATGTTTTTTTCATTAATTTTAACTTGTTTTATCGGTGAAGTAAAATGGCTGCTCTTAGCAGGTATATATTAATATTTTTGCAAGTAGACCCAACAGTAGTACAAATAAAGTTTCGTGTTTTGCTCTGTCTCTTCAATGTAATAAAAAAAATCAACAATAATTATATTTTTGGTACTTCAATTATTTTAACGATTAAAACAAGCATGCAGTCCACTTGATGGTATCCCTGGATGGTGATCCCTGTTGCCCATGAATTTCTGTGAAAACTCCATATAGAACAGAGGTTCTACCTAACGCCAAATGCGGTGCCATTCCTGACGATAAAGAAGGTGGCATCATAAAATACTAAATAAGATATAAATTAAAATTATATTTAAAAAAAAACGAAGACTTTATAAAGCGCACACGGTGCCTAATAGTTCCATAACATATTTCAAGCAACACTTTCCGCTCCACTTGCTCTAATGTGAACGCATCCCAATGGACATTAATGTCCGGGAATGTATGCTTACGTCCCATCAAAACTCAAAACGTTTTACGAGCCAACATGGTCAATAGCAGAAACTGTTTCCAACGACTGATTTAGTGCCGTTCCGTTGAAAAACGCCCCAGCTGCGGACATACGCGTGTTAATGGCTTGTTTTGTAAACTCTAGCTTACATTATAAGCAGGGCTTTGGTAAACAATGCGTTAACGCAGCGGCTTAGTTGTGCGGCTTTTATGGCGATTAAGATGATCAAATATATAAACTATTTTTATATTTATTTATAAGGAAGTAGCAACCGAGTATGCCTGGACATATTTTATCAACCCCAGATAAGATCAGCGTCTTACCTGAGTTTACGAAAATCCGTTGCTCTTACTCTTTAGAACTGAGTTGAAATGCCTCGGATAAATATATCTGCCTTACCACACCCTTTAGACCAGGACACAGTTGTTTTAAGGCAGAGATAGGTATGGCGGTCATACTTACGGTGCCGAACCATATGGGTTCTAAAACCTTCAAAACACTCATTTCACGCTCATAGTTACTATTCTTTACTCGTATATGTGTTAAGAAACAAACGAGACAGTAAGTAGCAAGTGATAAAATGGCAAGTGATCACTACCTATTCTGGACATCTATAATTAACTGGATATAGAACATTTTCTATCTGAAGCACTAAGATAGCCCCATATATAAGTGAAACGACAACCACGCCCTTCCAACGAAACACAAGAACTATTTCACACTAGAAATACATAAATGTGGCGATGTTACCTCCCGAATTATGCTGATTCTAATCATATAATTATTAATTAATGGCAAAATGGCTACTTTTTTCTATACATAAACCTAACGATAAGGCAGACGGGCTACCTAATTGAAAGTAGTCACCGTCGCCTATGGACATATGCAACACCAGGGGAGTCGCCAATGCATCGCCGGCATTGAAGGAATGCTCTTTTCACACGTTTTTGAAGAGGCCTATGTCATAGGGCTCCGGGAATACCTCAGGAGCAAGTTCATTCCACATCTTACACGTTTGAGGTAAAAAGAGCGTGTAAACCGAACCGTGGAGGATCGCCACGAGTCCAATTGTGTTCGCCTAAAACATTTTTTTTACAAAATGTATAAATCCATACATTTTTATAATTCAAATTGATTCATAAGCTCAGTAGCACAGGTGGAAAATATGTAATTGCGAACAAAAACGTTTTACTCTAATCGGGCGGTACGTGCGATGTGTTATCAGCCTGTTCCCATGGTCGTGTTTGTAAATGACCGTCCCGGGGTCGTTGATGGTCGCTGATGGTCATCACTGAGACAACTGGGTACTCGGGTACAAAACGAAAAACAATTTTCACTTTTTCTTTGTAAGATATTTCATTTTATTGTTAATCATTTTTCACATTGTTTTTCTAACGCTGTAAAAAATGTGCAATAATATTGATTGGCTAGGAGCTCGTTTTGATATAATTATGACCTTGCATCAGGGGATGATTTCGATTATGTTTGAACTCGATTTTATATGTATTGTGTGTGTGGTAGAAGCCTTTGTGATGATTTTGTTCTGAAGGGAGACATACTTATCCTAACTGGTATACTTAGTCCTCAGGAGTAGCAACGCATATGTGACCAATCTCAGATAAGGCTTAGATCTTATCTATGGTCGATTACAGGTGTCCATGTGCAGCTCTAGCCATATACATCAGGTAGACTGCTTGCTCTATTGCTACATTAATTTCATATATAGAATTGCTACACTTGCCTGCCTTATTATAGAAGTTTGTTCTGCCTTGAATTGGTTCTTTTGCTTGTAAATATAATAGTGTTTAATTGTTGTTATGTTATTTATTTTCTTTGATTTTATTTTTTGTATAAAAATATTCAATACTGGTACAACGTTTGACTTAATTATATTCACTATGGTGATATTAATTAATTGAATTAACAAGAAAAACAATTAACTGTAGCTGTTATAGTCTAAATATAGCTCCTGGTAATAAATTTGTTCAAAATTGAAACTGCGCAATTAGCCAGCATATATTTATAACTTTGGAAACTCTTTGGTATAGAATTTTAAACTCTTTGATTATATATAATAACTGGAACAACATCTAATAGCTTAAATTTTTGTTTAGTACTTACGTAATTTTAGTCGGAGAATTTAACTTGGTGGCATTTGTTTTTGTTCGTAAGATTTAACACTTTTCTATTCGAATGTACAAAGATACAACGTTTGGATCTTTTTAGCAACTTTTGTATGGATTTAACGAGAGATAAGACTGTTTTGTATGCTTAAGCTGATGATTTGCACTATCTTTACAGTTTTATGATGAGGAAAATGACCTTTCTAAGAAATTCATACGTAGTTAATTTATCAAAATCACGACTTACATCTCCTAAAATATTTCAGATACGATAAGTTTAGGGCAAATAAAAATAGAAAAAAATCGTAAAGAAAGCTTTCCTAAAAAGATTAGAAAGGAGTTCTTGTATTCGTTTCTAAAAATATTTCGTTTTATTTATTTATTTTTATTAACTCTACAGTGTGTTAACGCAGTGATAATCAATCAATTTTATATTAAAACCATATAACCCCTAATTATGAATTTATTAACAAGTGTAAATTAATTAAGACGAAAATGTTAGTGGAACAGATAAAAAAGGGATCTGAAACGTAAGTAATTTTACAATGATTATAGATGAAGTTTGTGAGGATGGATAGATGGATGTTGCCCTGTAAATTAAAACTACTAAAAGGATTTCAAACGTCGCATGCAGTTTATAGCCTTAAGGTATTCTTTATTTCGTTTTACGCGGGCAAAACCGTAAGCAAAACCTAGTATAGGTATAATGAGCTTAAATAGACAGGAAATCGATACAAAATTAAACCGTGAAGCAATTATTTTCAGCCTACACTATGACTCAGTACAGAAATACGCAAATTCCAAAATACACTCTTGGAAACGGATGAAAGTTATAAGTTATAACAAAATGAATTCTCACATAATTTTGTCTGACGAAATTAAACTTTATCGTCTTGAAATAGGTGGTGTTCAGTATCATTGTTCGAGGATGGCAAATATTCAAGCCTTGTAATTGAATTGAATACAATACGATGTAGGCGTCGTTTTGTAATACTAGAAAAATGTCAGAATGAAATATCGTTTTACCAAATGAGTACTTCAGATGTGCTAAGTGTGTTATTATTGGATTGTAATATAATCGCCTTTTGTTTCGAGATGCTTGAAAGAATTGTGTCGGATGGCGGCCGATTTGCAAGGTGTGTTCATTTAAAGTGGAGTTTTTGAAATGTATCGACTTTAAAGGCGATAGTCTTGATTTGTATTTTCATCTTTTGACAGGTTAATTATCCCTATGTGTCCCGAAAAATAGCTTTGTTACCGTGGTTGTGATAGAAGATTTAGTCGACTTACTTATAAGAAGTTCCTCTCAGTAGTATCAACGCATGTGTGACCGGCGTTAGACTGTAGCAGGGGAGTAGAATTTTTCCGTCAACCCATTATTGTGCCACTGCTGGCACGGGTTTTCTCTCAGATTGAGAGAGTATCAGGCCATAGTCCACCGGGCTGGCCAAGTGCGAATTGGTAGACTTCACACACCTTTAAGAACTTTGAAAGAACTCTCGGATGTGTAGGTTTCCTCATGATGTTTTCCTTCACCGCAAAGCAGTGATAATTAACTTCTAATACGCACATAATTTTAGAAAAATCAGTGGTGTGGCCTGGGATTCGAACCTCTGACTCGACCCGATCGAGAGACCGAGTTTCAACCATTCGGCTATCACCGCTTAACTGGGGAGTAAAATACGGCTACATTATCTCCTGTCTGTCATAAGAGGCGACGAGAAGGAAGGTGGCATGTGTGGCTGCATGTGGTCACAGGTATCGGAAGGTATATAGGGACAGTTACACGTCCCACAAGAGATGAGCCCATGAAGGGCGCCGCGCTAGTGGGCACCAGTGCCTTCCATTAGAGATCCCGGACTCCCCTGCAAGCGCCGAAAAAGGCCACCGACCATTTTAGTAAGTAAAAAGCCCACATAACTCGGAGTCTCTTCCGAGGCTTCGGTGTACCTTTGAAGGTTTCCCCCCGTCACCAAAAAAAGGATAGAACTCCTATCCTATAATGAGCTGGTTAAAGTTGGCCCATGAGCGACTGTAACCACATATTGCATGCTAAATTAATTCTCAGAAAACAACGGATCCATAATAAATCGTAAATGTTTCTTTAAAGTAGTTGCTGAAGTAAGTATTTTAACAAGAAATTATAAATTTGAATCCCACTATGAATCTAACTAATTAGTTTGGCCATGATACGTACACAAGGGTGATATTACTGTCTGTTCCAGCCCACACCTGATCATAATATAATTATGTATGATATAATGATAGACACTTAAATAATTTACAACGTCATAATTTATGTTATAGAAGTGTGAAGTGAAAAATGTTTTTATGAATACCTAAGAGATATTTCTGCCGATTTCCAAAAAAAAAAATGTCAAAAAATGCGTATAAAATTTTATATGAGAATTTTTTTATTATTAAAATAAGGTACGTACTACTAACGAAGTACTAACTATAAAGAACTGGGTGACGTTAAATATAGGTATGGCGGTGGTACCACCCCGGTTGAATCATACTCATTCTACTACCTGTTATAGCTCATTCTACGACCAATCTATACTAATATTATAAAGCTGTAGAGTTTGTTCGGTTGAACGAGCTAATCTCAGGAACTACTGGTATGATTTGAAAAAATCTTTTTGTGTTGAATAGTAAATTTATCCAGAAAGGCTATAGGCTATATATAACATGTTATGTTTGTTTTTTATATAACAGCGGGTGAAACCGCGAGGCACAGCTAGTACAAAATAAGAACATTTTATTTCATTAAATATGCTCTACGCATACAATGCCATAACCTACGTTCTGGGTGACGAGAACATACACAAATACCCACATCCATAACACACGAACCCGGAACTTAATGACAGACAGATAATTACCACTATGTCTTACTTAGAAATTCAATGAGCTTACTTATGGGTAAAATCGAATTACAGAACTAATGACATATAATAAATATGGTAACTTTTTTACGTAGGTGGCCATTGTAAGGGTTTTGATCATTTGCAATGATTTCCATAGCTAATTGTAGGCTTGTCTGGAGCTAATAGTTTCACAAAATAACTGTCACAAAACCAAAGCAGGTCTATAAATTATTCTAAGTACTGAGCCCGTCTAAGACCAATTTGTGCATAGTGATTACGTTGGACAAATGACTCCGGACAAGAACATTGAATTATTTGTCGTCAACATCCCACCGTTTTAATTATTATTGACTTGTACGACTTGTTGCAACTGTCCAGGAGGTATAAACGAGACATTTATTAACAGTAGAAACGTAATGTAATATAGATTTATTTGAATAAGAGTTTCACACTCTTCAAGAGTCTACTTCGAAGGGACCACCGCTACATCTATTTTTCCTTATAACGACATTGTTACGTTGTCTGGTTTAAATTATACGCATTCAAATTCTATCTAGGGTAGGAACCAATGTATGGGTGACATCAAATATGACAGTAATCCTAACGAGTTGATTATGTATGTCCATGGGTGGCAGAGCTTACTTATCATCAGGTAGACTGCGTGTTTTTTTGCTATTTCTATAATATTTAAAAAAGCCAATCAATTTTTTTGCGCAATGTGACACTTATCGTTTTGGGCACTCGAAAAGTTAAACGATAGCGTTTTCTAATGGTAACTCAATTATGAAACTGATTTGATCAAAATAATTACTTTAAAAAGGTACTATTAATTCAGATATTTATGTGTCTAGTAAAATCGGCATAATGAGTTGCCAAAAAATCTATTTACTGAATTGTCTTCAAATTGAGGATGGGCTACATTTTTTAAGTGCATTATAATTTTTCTCTATTTATTTATAAATGCTTTCTTAAGTGTTCTAAAATTCGACGAGCATGCAGTCCACCTGATGGTAAGTTGTTACTGCCGCCCATGGACGTCTGTAAGTAACGTTAAATAAAACAGGGGTTCTATCTAAAATGGATCACAGATGCGTTGCTACTCCCGAGGACTAAGATGGTCGCCTCCATATAAATGAGTCGGCAACTACACCCTTTCACCGAAACGTAAGAATTGCTTCACGCTAGAAATAGGTGTGGCGGTGGTACTTCCCCGGTGGAACTACACTGTCTCTACTACCTTCCAAAACTTCACTGAATTAACAGAATCCGCATCAACACCTCTACATGTATACTATACAATCTCCATGTTTTTGGTTTGTATGTGATAAAGTACAGATATACTATATATGTATATATAACCAATTTAGTTCTAAGAAGTTTGTACTATTTAGTTTAAAGTTTGGGAATAAACATAGCGTTAGCGTTCCTACCACGAAGAGATCACCTTTGCGGTACATGACAAAGACGAAAATAACTTATTTCGTGTATTTTATAACTACAAAACATCTCTGGTTATAAGCGTGCGTCCACTTACACGCCTTGCACGGAACACGCGCGACCTGCAACCTGCCAGTGACCTGTTATTTGTTCATGTCACTTCAAGAACTTTCTCTTTGGAACTTAGGTCCTTAACTTTGATAATTGAATTATGAATTATTTGTTGGCAATTGATAACAGAAGACCAGTACAAGAGAAGACACCCAGAAATAGTAATAAGGTACTGTTTAATTGTAACAGAAATATTCTGTTAATTATGATTTTAAAGTTAGGGTTTCATCGTGACCACGATTCATGCAACTGAATCGATATTATCAAAAAAGATATTTAAAACCACATAAAGTGATTCTGGTAATTAATATCATCAGTTTTAAAATAATATCTACTAATATTTATTTATTTAATAAGTGGTTTTCTTGATCTACCTCGCGTGGTTACCTATTTTTGATCTAGAAAACCAGACCATTTGAAAATAAAAAGAAATTTGTATTGTTTCTATCAACTCAAAGATACAGGATCTTTACGCGAAGGGGTCGTCAACATCGCTTGAGTAGTTTCTGAGATAAACTCTAGTTGAACAAAAGACACTCGGACCTCATCAAATTTGATTGTATGTTTTAGTGTGCAAAAACGAATTTTCGCTAAGATAAGGCCAGTTATTTTGACACACCAGATTTAGATTTAAATTTTACATTTATCTACCTATGAAGATTGATTGACACCTCCGGTGATCCAAGAGCTGGAGCTTACCTCGGCCAACAAATAAGTTTGGTGATTTAGCGAGGTCATGCTGCCAGTGTCTTGGGTTCACTACCACGGGGCAGCGATTTGGCTCATTTATTTTATTTATAGTTTTTAATTTCAATTAAATTGTGTAACGTAATTTGTACATCTTATGTACAATAAATGCCTATGAAACATCTACCAAAAAGAAACCTATCTTATTTATAAAAAAAGCCGTCGCTTTCTCAGCACCGGTCCTGGTTGTACAAGCATCAGACAATGCCCAATTGCTAGCACGCCGCTTCCTAACCCACATTTCGGATCAAAGAACTTCCGTTACAAGTTACAGTTCGTCTATTGGAGCACAAAACCTCACAGCCCACACTTACAAGTTAATCACCGGCTAATGGATTCAGATGCGTGGGCGCAATGCATGCGTCCTATTGAGGTACCGCGCCCAGGCCGTGTTTACACGTCTATGGGGAGTGTACTAAGTCCGATATTAACTCTGATAATCGCCAAGAACCACTCCAGACATCAGTTAGTGAATATGTTGTATGGTCTCCTTAATGCAATGTATGGCATACAAAGCATCGATTCCTTAATGTCTCAATTTTTTTTATTTATGAAAATAGCAAACGAGTATGCAATGTACTTGACGAAAAGCGGCCACTGTCGCTCATGGACATTTGTAATCAAACTCAGACATGGGCGTAGCCAGGTACGGGCAGGGGGAGCAGCTGCAAGTGAAATTCACATCTGTAAGCACTGTTACTAAGAACGATAAGTGAAACGAATGCCTGGATGATGTCTACGAGATGACCCGAAGCCGTTGAAAAGAACTTTGTGTGTTAAGTGAACACCAAGTTGTATACATACATAGCCTCGATATGAACCCCTCCCCCCAACATTTTTGTACTGCTCCTTGTCTTGTATTGTTACATGAAGTTGGCCGCTGATGTGTTGTTCCCCTAAGCACCAGGTTGACAAGCCTCGGATAAGTATCCCTTAAATCTTAATGTCTTAAGGCAGGAATATATGGGTAGGTACAAAGGGATTCTAGGAGTGATTATCACCTTAAAATGCTATGTACCGTCGTTTAGCATTGATTTATTATCTTTTTCATTCAGGTGAATACGTATGACATTTTAAAGATATTTATTTCGTCCTGATAACAGCAGTTAAGCGTTGATGTGTTCTGGTTGGAAGGGTGTGGTAAGGTAGACATACGTTTTCGAGGCGTTTAAATTTAGTTCTGATGTGTAACAACGCAGCATCTATGACCAACCTTAGATAAGGCTGATCTTATTTGGGGTCGATTATAGACGTCCACGGGCGGCAAAGGCCAATTACCGTCAGGTGAAATGCGAATTACATACGATTATTATAAAAATTAAAAAATCTTCAGATGTAAGCGGTCCGTTCGAAAAGTAGACAACAAATTTGGGTGTTACGTATACTTTTGATTTTAATTTTAACCGAAAATATTGCTTAGATTTATGGCGAGGTCTTGTTCTCCAGAACTAGTAACGCTATATGCTGTTGCAATATAATGTACGAGTACATATAGGTCTAGATAGATAATATGATTTAGTAGCTCCTAGATTAAAGGGACGAAAGTGGTACTTCCATTATTTTACTTAAAATTATGGAGTGCTTTTACCAAAAATAAAAAAATCAATTTACTAAACGTCAGATTTTCAATAGTTCATACAGTGGTATTTAATTATTTACCGATCCGCGTGGCAGAGCGGTCACCATACCGTTCTGACGCGCAGTGTGTTCCGGGTTCGGTTCCCGGTCAGACAAACATCTGAATAATGAATTTAGATTTCTGTTCTGGGTTTGGGTGTTTGTGTATTCGTCTTTGTGTGTCCATAGCTGCCCTGACACAGGAGAAAATGCTAGTGCGGGGCTATGAGTGTAGAAAGCGTGCGTGTGTATGTGTGTTTTTTTTATACTTTACGAGCGTACAATTTTACACAAAAGGTAGTTTTTTTAATATTAGAGATTACTTTTTGGTGTGTTCAAAATGAGAAAGTCAACATTTCTAGAGCTACTGTTTAGTTTTAGCTTACTACTTAAAAAGATGGTGCTTATTTTGAAGAGGAATAATGTATGACATATATTAATAGAGATATTTTAACTACCGGCAGTCTTTTTGCCTCAGTGTTTAAGGCGTATATACGTGGGTGATAAATGTTAAATACAATACGGATAACGGATAAGTAGTTTGTTTTAGGTAAATGTTTTAACTGAGGCCAACATATAGGTAGAATCGTTTTGGCTCAACTCAGGAAACACCACCACCATTCTTATTTCTGTCTAATAACGGCAGTGTTAGGCACTGCTGTGTTCTGGTCTGACGGGTGTGGTAAGGAAGACATACTAATGTGACGCGTTCCACTTTACCCCTCATGGGTAGCAACATCGAACGCAGGTAAAAATCTGATTTTCTCTGGGGTTGAGTACAGATGTAGGTATATGGTAAAATTTAAATTAATTATTAAAAAAAAAAAGAAATATTTATGACACTTTATATTAGCTTTTTTATCATGGTAGCCATGAACACACAAGTGTGGCTGTACAGACCTCGAACATAAAAGTTATTTCATCGTTTAAATTTTTGTCTTACCAAGGATCGATCTCGGAACCCTACACGTATCAGACTAGGAAGATGATCGCTTATTTACTAAGTGAACTTATATATTATATAGGTATATCAAAATTACATTAATTAGAATTAAAGTCCAAAACATTCCTTATAAGCAAAGCCCTTATAAACAGCACTAGAATAGACACTCATTATATAAAACGCTTAAAAAGATCGTTCGTGATTAACAAATTCAGAACTTAAGACATTTTAATCAAAAGTAATGTTTATAATGTTAATGTTACTTTCTAACGTAATAAATGTGGTGATGTAGTGCAGTTCACTAACACGGTATCTGTGGGCTGAACGATGCTCTCTGCTCTACTGCACTACTGGCTACATACATATTTTTGAAATGATCTATTTACTAGCTTGCATTGCATGCTCATATTGTCATAAGAATACAAAAGTCGTCCTTCCTCCCCCTTTTGATAATGAATAGCCTAATAGAAAAAATGATATAGCCTAGGTCACTCCGCAAATTGAAACGATTCTAATGATATGTAATATGTCACAATTCGTGAAACCATTTCAGCTGCCTCGCACGCCAAAAATATGTTATTAATACAAATATACATACAAAGACATAGTCGTACAAACACTCGAATATCATTACGCACCTTTTGACGAATTCGAGAAAATCTCGCGCAAAAAAATCTTATTCGTGATTAACAGGTTCAGAACTGAATACTTTTTAATCAAAAGCAATGTATATTATGTTAATGTTCCTAGCGTAATAAATGTAGTGATGTAGCGCAGTCCACTAACACGGTATCTGTGGACTGATCGATGGCTCCAGTGCCCCAACCGTTGGCGATTTAAACACTGCACTACTGGCTACAGGCTGTTTATTACATTAGGCTGACTACACACTAGATTTAGTGTATTACTATTTCATTACATTAATAAAATGATAATTGAAGCTGAGTAATGGCTATTATGATTATTAGCACGCACAAAACTGCAATTTATGATAATTGCATTTATCATTCTTTCACTCTATATTAAAATAAATATTATATATAAATAAATAAATACATGTCAAGACTTTTCAGCGAATCTTAGAAATGACAGAACCTAATTTGTCACAATGTATAGAAAGAACGGATGTATATTGACGGAACCGAAAGGAGAAGATTTTATTTAAATTTAAAGAAATAACGTATTAGTGAACATGATCAATAAATGATCAAAAAGATTAGCTCCCTATTAAATCGTTTAGCTCATAGACTTGATTGAGAAGTTATTAGAAATAAAGATTTAAAAACAGCCTTTTTGAAGATAGGGGTAAATTACAAAAAACTAATCTTCAAACTAAGCATCGTTTGAAGATTCGTTTTTTATTTCATATTTCAACTTAGCTCGTTCCTCTGAAATAAACGATCTTTAGATTTTTGGTATAGTGGCTCATTTGTATTTAGTTGGCGAATTATAGGACAACGACTTATTAAGTAAAATTCGTGGATGAGGCTTTTTCTCCCATTGGCTGGTCTGTTGCTACTCGTTGAAGTCTTTGTTTTTCTACATTAAAATCGATGTATGAACTCAAGGTTTTTAATAGACTAATTATTTATTGCAGAGTATTGTATATGCATTTAATTTCTTTTTTCTTTCATAGTAGCAGTATTTTTATTTGATAATAAGTCTGTAGCCAGCTTAACAGGAGTATGTTTTTTGAATAAATATTTTGCATAAGACACGTTATCTAAAGCACTGTTAACATAAGATTCGTGAGCTAGCTACCTTATGTCAGATATATTGCCTTATAATTGAGCTAAATTATTTACTGTAGGTTGTCTAGAACGAATTCTCTAGTGTTGGTTTTAATTTATTCTATTATTAAAAATAGTTAAAAGATACATTTTTAATAATAATAGTCGTTATTTTTGATTTTTGGTTCAGTTAGTTATAAAAGCGTGTTTTAGAGTTTTTAAAACTATTATTTATTTTTGTTCCTAATAATAAGCTTGTAGCCAGCCTAACAGGAGTATGTTTGTTGAATTAATATTTTGCATTAGACACGTTATCTAAAGCACTGTAAATATAAGAGTCGTGAGCTCGCGGCCGCTGTAGAGTGCGAGTACGGTTCGGCGCAGATTAGATTGATAGCTGGACTTTATGTCAGATAGATTGCCTTATAATTGAGCTAAATTATTTACTGTATATCGTCTAGAATTCTCTAGTGTTGATTTTTATTTAAGAGTTTTTATTTAATAAAATTTAATAGAACAATTTTGATAAAAAAAAAACGCTTTCTACACTCATAACCCACACCACACTAGGATTTCCCCCTGTATCGTGGGTACCATGGACACACAAAAACACCCAGACCCAGAACAGAATATAAATACATCATTCAGATGTATGTCCGGTCATGGATCGAAACCGGAACCCATTGCTTGTCAGACCAGTATTATAACTTCTCCGCCACACGTCTCGTCCTTGTCCCCCATGATAACAATACGAGTATATTTATATTATTTATTAATAAAAAAGAAATTAAATGGATTGCCTTTATATAGGCCTACGGTGGCAGATGCAAATTGTAAGTTACAAGGTTTTATATTATGAGTAATAAGTGCTAAATTAACTTACCATCCGATTCGAATACAATTTGAACGATCTGGCATGAATCTCAGTAGGTTTTTTCACTCTTTTATATTTGTCGTCCTAATATTGTATATAAACCAGAACACAAGAGACAATCTGATGACCTACCACCTTATACGCAGTGCCCTGTGAAGTGCGGTAAGGGAGACATCTATACTAATATTATAAAGCAGTAGAGTTTGTTTTGTTGAACGGGCTAAGCTCAGGAACTACTGGTTTCAATTGAAAAATTCTTTTTGTGTTGAATAGTAAATTTATCGAGGAAGGCTATATAGGCTATGTAACATGCTATGTTTGTTTTTTTTTATTAGCGGGTGAAACCGCGACGCTCGGCTAGTATATTTATACTTAAACAACGCTTTTTTTACTAATTTTGGTTATCATTGTAACAAAAACTAATGAGTACAACAAATTAATATTTGCTTAT
>DWLI01002153.1:0-13724 GCA_018249915.1 Cecropterus dorantes dorantes
AATATTGTTTAATAAATTTGACGCATAAAAGAAAAACGTGACGCGTAACAGAAAAATGTGACGAAAAATTTCTCTCAAACGTCGATAAAGAAGTTTCAGTTCAAAAAAACAAGTAATTAAATAATGCAACCGTATTCGCAACTTACCTGTATAATGTTTTAACAACATTGTAGTCGAGCGTGCCGGCGGTCTGCGAGCCGCGGTCGATTAGCAAGTCGATTAGTGCCTTCTCGCTCTCACTCAAAGGCTAGCACGAAACAAAACATTTTGTTATAAAATACACTCACACATACAAGCTCAGAAAACCTGAAAGTTGCAATTATTAGAATTGTTTGTTACATCACTGTTATTGTATTTTATTGACAAATAAAAACTCAACATGCAATAAAAGTGTAATTTAACAACTCATAAATTAGCAGTAGTTAATGACTGTGTCATAATGTAAATACAATTAAAAATAACTAAATTTTAATGTTTAATTTAAATCATTATTTATTTTGAAATTACTAAAATAAATCACAAAGACGAATCCAATCAAACCTACACAACAGATAATAAATAAAAGTTGAGTCAATTCTGCCTTTACATCATAACATCTAGATCCATCTTCAGATCAGGTCAATAATATACTTTCATTCCCATTGTATTTACGTGAGTATTGCAAATATATCCTTACTTAACCCATTAGTAGGAGTAATTAAATATTAAGTAGGAGAAATGAAATGAATCGTCATTTTTTGCATACGACTAAGGGGACACTGACAAATTGTCACTTACAATATTTTTTTTACCCTGCCACCGAAACTGGAGGATTTCACCAATTCGCAATTCCAACAATAGCACTGAACATAGTTCATACCTTAACGTCTTCTTCCAGGACATATCCCAGTTCGACCCTCCACCAGGGCTGCATGGGAATGTTTAAGGGCACGCGTGGAAGAAGCGCCCGGATGGCCTTGGAGCGCCCGCGCCGCCCCAGCGACCGAGCCTTCGCCACCAGCTCTAGGTACTCGTTGCGACCCACCCCCAGTAAGCGGAGACCTGGAATCAGCAAAGTGATAATAATGGCACCTCGTTAGCATTCATCATTAAACTGCAGAAAACAAATCATGACAATCTTTACGATGTTTTAATACTACGATTATAACTATTTTTATTTATGGAAATGGGACTCAACGAACCCTGAGTAGGATTTGGCTTGAATTTTAATTTGAATCCGACTACTCTAATACCACTGAGAACTAAGTCGGAACACCTTTTGTAATTTTCAAACTTCAATTTTCTTCAAACTAAACTACAATGGTATCACCCCATATAAGGTGTAAGTAAGTGTAAGGTGCAGTAATGAATGTATATAGAACAATGTTCCTAATAGGCAAAATAAAAATAGGCAAATACTTACAATCAGCAGCAGTGAAGTTTGGCATGGTGTCATAGCTCTTTTCCAGCTCTATGAGTAAAGCAACCACCTCCACATAATAGATGAATGGAGTTATCCTTAACCCTGAAACAGCATAGGAGGAAGATTTACTTTACATCTTATGTATTGCATAGAATTTCTTTGTTTTAAAACACTTTCTACACTCATAGTCCCGCACTAGGATTTTCTCCTGTGCCGCGGGTGCCATGGACACACAAAGGCGAATACACAACACCCAGACCCAGAACAGAAATCTAAATTTATCATTCAGATGTCTCTCGGTGACCGCTCCGCCACGCGGGTCGTCAAAATATGTGTTATATTTGAAATGTAAAATATCACTTGCTTCAATAGTGAAAAAAATAATTATGAATGGGTAGAGAGTGGTGATTACATGGATAAATTCTTGTAAATGTAATTGTAAAACTATTTGTACAGGTTATTTGTTATGTAAATTAATATTTAACATTCATAAATATACACTCATAAATATGCATGTACATCCATGTGCTATACCAATATAATGTCTGGTTATATACACAATTTTATGTACTTAAAACAATTATGTGTGTACAAAAGGCTAATAGGAAACTGTCCAATATCAGTGGTATTTTATACATTTCATTTTATAATATGTTTCTTGATGTGTTTACTTCTTTTATGTATATTAAAATTTGTTAGCATATAACAGACAGACTACCTAATAGAAAGTAGTCACCATTGGCTAAGGACATTTACAACACCAGAGGAGTCGCCAATGCATCGCCGGCTTTGATAGAGTTGTTTGCACTTTCTATTTTTCGCACTATTAGACATAGTTTACTAATATTGTTTAACCTTCAGAATAATGAAATACAAGTACTGTCACATACATACTAATCTGTTAGCAAAGAAACATTTTATATTTTTTGCTGTATACAGTGGTATACAGTGTATACAATGTAGCATCTGATATTCATGTGTGTAGCGATAATACTTTAGACCTTTACGGGAACTAATGTATAAATAGTAAACAGTGCTTACACATAAACTAGTTATATTTAATATATTATATTGTTGCAAATCTGAGTCAGCCGAACTCATGATATATGATATGAGATGGAGCGAGAGAGAAACAGAAAGAGGAAAGGATAAAAGAGAAGAATAATTATTGTTATCAACTAAAAAATTTAATGCATAAAAAAAAAAGAGATGCTTTCTAAATTCATAGCCCCACACTAGGAATTTCTCCTGTAGTGGGAACCATGGACACACAGGACGAATACACAAACGCCCAGACCCAGAATAGAATCTAAACTCATCATTCAAATGCTAAACTCATCATTGTCTGGCCAGGGATCAAACCCGGAACCCATTGCATGTCAGACTGGTATGGTGACCGCATGACATATGGGTTGTCAAAAAATAAATTGTAATTGTAACCTATAACTGTGTTAATGTTGTCTTAATAAACATTGTAAAATAAAAAAAAATGTTACCTTTCACAATCATATCTGCTAAGTGATATGGGTACAACATGAGTCTCTGTATGCTGCTCTGTATGAGCACTTCGTAGTACTTTTTCTCATCTTTACGGACTGTTCTCACTGAAAGAGAAACAAATTTGTAAACATGTTAATGGTTCATAATAATATAGTTTATTTATTTATTTACGGATTACCAACATAAGAGACAGATGACACAGGTATAATGTTTACAAGGCATTTTTTTCACTTAATTAACTGTCCTAACAATTAAAGGTAACCACAGCATGCTATATTTCACAAATTAATTTAATTTTAATTAAGTGGATTTATACGAAAGTGTATTTTATCTATTATTAAATATTAATTAATAGTAAGGTAAGGTATTATATATAGTTAAATTATTATTAAAGATTCAAATGATTTTTTGCAAAATTATGTTAAATTATGATGACAACATTTTTTTCTTTTAAGTTGCTTGAAATAGGATATGTTTGTCCACCCGATGTGTACATACATGGTCAGTTCCGTTCATAAACATAGATAAACAAATTACCGCCACTAAATCACAAGAACTGCGGTACAATAGAAATAAATGTTTTAGTTGTATCTCATCAGTTAAATCATACTTATTACATAATCCAAATGTCAAAATAAAATGTAATTTAATATGATTCAATAACATTAATTGATTTCTATGTTACTTAAAATATTAATTATATTTATTTTGAGCAATACAAAGGTTTTAAATTTTCGTGATGAAATAAATTAATAATACAGAATATTTCAGCTATAGGCTTATTGATGTCCTAGGCTTATTGAAATTGATAATAATTTTTGTTTAGGGTGATAATGTTAATGATTGATACTGACATTAAGATTATCAAGCTAAGTAAACACTGAATGTAGGTCAAGAACACTTTGCTAAATTGAAAGAGAATTACACAAATTCTTATAGTTAAATTTAAGTATATTTGCTAACCAGGTAATTTACAAATTTAGTTAAACAAGAGACAAAAAAATAGCATTCCTAGGCCTTTTAATCAGGCAGACACCTATAATCCACTAAATTATACACCCACTATAGATATACACACATTCTGATGTTTTTTTTAAGAATACTTTGTACATTAAATACAATAAGCAATAAGATTCTGATTAGAATTACCTTTAGATCTAATTGTAGGCTGAGTCTAAAGCAAGGCTGTCCAACCATTAATGGAAATGGGCACAAATTTTGCATCCAAGATCGTCTGTGGGCCACGTGATCTTGGATGGGCTGGAATCAGCCACTATTGTTGACTCACCACCAATGAGCTACTCTTGGTGGGCCAATTCAAATGCGTTGGTGGGCCACATTGTGGCTCGCGGGCCTGGGGTGGGCTGCCTTGGTCTAAAGTATATAAGTCGGTTATCTTCTGAACCAACTGTGACATGTGACCAATATATAATTTATAATAAAATTTGTCACCAATTTCAATCATTGCTTTATTTAACGCATTTTTGATTGTACTTCTAGATTGTACCTCTAGTACTAGTTTTAGGACACAAACATAACATGTCATATTTTTTTGAGGACATGGTTGCACATGTCATGGTAAACATTGAAATAAGTAACATAAAAATATAACTCACCAAGACTGCCACGAAATCGCAATTGGTTTTTAATACTGAACTCAAAGATGTATCTCTCGTATTCTTTTGGCGAGTCACCTAACAGCTGTAAAAATGCACCAAGAAATTAATCAGAGAGAGATTAAACGAGAGAATATGCAACAAATAAAGTGATGGAAAATAAATGATAATGCTAACAACAATAATAGCACGTTGTATGTTTTTCTTAAAAGCCAATAACAACACATATTTCGAATATCATAACACATTTTCCGTAAACTATTAAAACATTGTTTACCTTTTTCACATTCGTTGGCAACTGCTGCCATTGTGTTTTTTTTCTGATACACTCGTCGATTTCATCCTCCATGATATTGGAGATTTTATCTTATAATCGCACTACATCAAACTACAGTCTACACAACAATTTTAATCTCTGCAAAATTATTTTGATAGGGAAAAATATTATGTGCGAATACGTTCGGAAACCTCTATATCATGTAAAGTAAATAGAACAGATAAGAAATTAAAAGTTAGTACAAGTAACAAAAATATTTACCATATACTACAACAAATTGATAAAAATAATATAGCATATGAGTTTCATAATAGATTTATTTCATATAGTTAGTAATCTATAAAATCAAAAATAATATTAAAGGGAATTCGCTATGTGGGTAAATACCAAGCAAGTCTTTGAACGTACCCTAAGACATTGACAAGTGAATTTTAGTAAAATGTTGCCATACTAGACCAGCTGTTATTATATTTATTTTACAGTATATATTACGGCAGTATTTTTAAACATCCCTTTAAAGTAATGATTCAACATTATGGTAAAGAATTTTGCTCTTTACTTTTATTAAAATAAATAATTAATTAGTGTTCGTTTAACAAACGGTTTCTTACTTTCGTGACCTTATTATATCACTAATTTAACCATATACCACCTAGCAAATTCAGTGTAGTTTGTGATTATAGTTTATATAGTTGTAATTTCATATCATTGTAATTTTATATCATAGTAAGATCACGAATATGTGAACTTCGTTAACGCACATAAGATGCCGCTTTTTATATCGTCTGATGCTAAGTGCATCAGACAATATTATGGGTATCTTCATAATTCATATTACTGTATAGCCCGTTCACGACAATTTTATTTAGTTAACAGGCGTAGTCAATAAACGCCACATTTAAATCAATAATAAAAACAAAACTACTTAATGTAACACGTATGTTTAATCTATCCACAGTCAAAGGAAATTTGCTTCAAGCAAAGTATATATAATAATTATTCTTGTTCTTATTACAATGTAATTCTTTATTGTTCTAATTACACATACAGGTATAATTAATACTAAAAAAAATATCAAATTTGGCACTGCAGATACAATAGCCCGAAAAGTACCATTGCACCAGAGTATTTAATTATGTTAACAAAAATAAAACCCCGTTCAGGCTGCTAGTATGTTATGTTTTTATTTTTACCGACGAAGCGCAAATTACACAGCCACAAAGTAAAATACAGTTATAATTATACAAAAATATGTATTATAATTAACATAGTCTGTAGTAAGACACATGGTGACAAGCTCAAAGTTATAAAAGTTATAACTATATTCAAGTATACTTAATTTATTTTCCTGGAATTAAATATATATTTATATAAGGTTGCATTATATTTAAATTACTCAAATAATTCCACAAAGGAATTATGTATTTCATTAATCATATCTGATGCTATCATGCTACGTCCCAGTTTCTGATATGCTTTGAAGTTACAAGTCCTTGTAAGTTTAGATGCAGCATGCGTTGCCACACTTTGTGCTAGTTTTTTGGAGATATCATTCTCACATAAATTAGATTGGATTGTCCAATGGAAAAATGTTCCTAATGAACCAGCTAAAATGTCTCCCTGTCCACCGGCGCGCCTACCAGATCCACCATCAGAAAGTCCCCACGAGAAATTCTTGAGATTCGAATGATATTGGTCGACTGCACCTTTTTCTAATACGGACACATTTTCTCCCCAGTAGTGAAACCAATCATCGTCAGAATTCGGCATGGCTTCCTTCAGACGTTTGGCCTCGATATGATTTGGTGTTAATATAGCACCTGGGCTGGGATAATCTTTTAGAACAGATATATTTTTGAATATCGCGTAAAGTCCATCAGCATCTATTACAAGAGGTTTCCTTAGCGTTTTACATGTTTCAACGATTTCGTGGACCAACTTTATATCATCAATTTCTCGTCCCAAACCTGGACCAATCACGACAACATGTACTTTAGGTAGGAGAGCATTTATTTTAGACAAAGAATGTATGTTGCGGATTGGATGTACTATAAGATCTGGACTGTAAGACTTTATGACTGGTGCAGCACCCTCAGTTGTGATCACATGGACGATATCGGCTCCAACCTGTAAGTTTAAGAAATATTTACAATTATGTAGAATTAATTTAATTTGGGTCTACAGTTTACATCGGTAAATTGACATAAGCGAGTCGAATTGTTTATTAAGTACACATCACCCATTTACATAAACACTTGTGTCATGTAAAAATACAATAACCACATCATTAAACATTTTTGACAATTTATTAGTCTTATCTTAATAAGTAATAAATCAGTTTGATTTATTTGTTGAATTTTGCGACCAACAACATAAATAAAATTTTATAATAGATTCGTTATTAGAATAAATTACTGACATCACTTACCTTTAAAGCTGTTATTGCTGCAAAATATGGTGCTCCAGTATATTCTACTGAACCTCCAATTACAAGAATTTTACCAGCTTCTCCCTTTCTTTTAAAATTTAAATCGGGTATGGAAGCTTTGCTTAATGAACTTAACATCAATTCATCTAACGAGTCTAAACTAACACATTCTTGAGGTATTAATCCTTGAACATTATACACCATAGATGAATATATTGTTAGAATAAAATAAAATAATAAATTCATAATTATAAAAAGTCAATATTTGTGAACAACAAGTTTAATGAATTACTTTTAATATCACAGGTATACGACTTTACGAGTTATAAAACACACAATCCAATTTATTCTGTTTATTTTTTAAAGGTCAGGATAACGTAAACCTTTCGAGTAGATGATGATGCAAACACTGCGATCAATTTGATTAATGAATGTACGATTACAAAATATGAACTCTGTGTGACTCGTTCGATCAGAAGCACAAAAAGAATGTATGTTGAAGTTCAATTCATCAAAAAATGTACCATCCAATTATAATACACCCTGGTAGGCCTTCATTTAGTAAAGTTTTGATCACAGAATAGAAATGTTCATATGATCAATAAATATGCGCAGGCGCATAATATGTGCAATGAAAATGTTATGTTATATTGTTTTAGAAAAAAAGAATAAAGTATGAAAAAAAAACGTTGGTATTATTGAGTTATTGTTTTCATTATATTTTCATAAAAAAATCTATTATAGTTAAAAAATCTGTCAGATTTATTTATATTTGTAAAAGATTGTACTTTATAGATTAGATTAAATTTATTTTTCGCATTTACACATTGGCGAAAGTAATGAAGCGAAGGCCAAGGCGAAAAGCATACGCGAATGTGTAAACGCTAGTTCGTCTTGCCGCTAAATCGTCTTGCCGCTCGCCCTAAGTGCGATTTTTTGGCACGAGTCAAAGGAATCCAATGACGAACCGAACTAGTGTTTACGCATTTGCGAATGTCTAAACTTTGACTCGTGCCAGCCTAAAGCTCGACGAAATATCTCGTGGAAACAACAATGAACGGCGTAGCGAATGACGAGCATGCTTATGTAAATGCAATATCGACAAAATGTTCACTTTTTTAAGCAAAATTTACATTCGATTGTCATATGTGCCTCAATTGTCATTTCAATGTCAGATCGTTTCAGACTTTAGTTGTCAATGTCATCGAAGCAGATCGGATTGTTATAGTATTTTATTATTTTAGTGATTTGAAAATAAGTGTGGTATTTTTTATATTAACACATCGAAATGGATGAGAAGTATGAGACTGTTAAATTGGGTTATACCATACACAAATGTTCCAGTTATACCACCACCTTCGTACCTGAGTAAGTACGAAATTTGCAAATATTATTTCATCGGAGTATTCATGTAACACGCCCCGGCTATTTATTTATAACTGTTGTTATTTCAAGCTTTAGTACAACACATTAAACTTTAAAAAAATACATCAATTTCAAACGAAATTTCGCAACACGCGTGTTTATTTTTGTTTTTATTTTGGGTTATTTTTTTTTTATCAGAAACAATTTATTTTTAATTTTGTCCAACCCCCTGCAGGTAGTCTTTATAACGCCAAATGTATTGCTTCTTAAAAAAATCTAAATGATATGATTTATTCTTTAAAGATTTACTTTTGTTACAGAAATATTATGATAGATAAACCTCTTAACACGAGTTCGCGATGGTTTACGGACAGCGGGCCTGCCTCTCAATACCTAATCCTGAAGTTGGATACACCAGCCATAGTGCAGACTATCAAGTTTGGGAAATACATCAAAGCGCACGTCAGTGACCTTAGGAAGTTCCAAATATATGGGGGAACAGATGAAAACACCATGTCCTTGTTACTTACTTCGTATGTAAATTAACTTTGAATTTACTTTTAACCATATAAGATAGCTATACATACATAATTGTGCTTAGTGGAACCTTTCAGAACATTTCATTGTACTATCATTGGATTAACGAGTCATGCATAGCTTTATTAATCTTTAAATACAAGTATTAAGATTTTTTTTATTATCAAGTAGCAAACAAGCATGCAGATCATTTAACAGTAAGTGGATAATGCTGCCGATGGCCATCTGTAAGCAATGTCATAAAACAAGAGTTTTATCTGAAATCAATCACAAGTACGTCACTTCTCATGAGGACTGTATAGTTGCCTCTTATGAAAGTTTGCTGGCAACCACACCATTCCACAAAAGCCAACCAACATAATAACTGCTTGCAATAGAATTAGTTGTGTTGGTGATACCATCCAGGTTACACTTATTCTATCACCTTGCTAGTAAATAAGTGTTTTATAATTGTTATTTCCAGAGGATTAAAAAAAGACAACATACCAGAAACATTTAAACTTCGCAACAGAACTAATGAGGGCCTATATTTACCAATAAGATACATAAAGATTGTGCCAATACAATCTTGGGGGCCTTCGTACAGTTACACAATCTGGTATGTGGAACTTCATGGCATTGATAATGAAGACTTGGTCAATAGAGCCATAGACACCATAAGCCTGGTATGTGATCCATATATTTATGATTTTTTTTTGTATTACACTGAAGTAGCAATGAGCATGCAGTCCACTTAATAGTAATTGGTTACTACTGCCCATGGACATCTGTAATCATACGTATAGACAAATTCATATAGAACTGAGGTTATATCTGAAGTTGGTCACTCATATAGAAGTCACCTTATATAGAAGTGAGCCAGAACTGCTTTACACTAGAAATATGTATGATAGTGGTACTCCCTCAGTCGAACTACACTGGTTCTACCACCTGGTGATTTCTGGTTGCAAGAAAAAACAGTGCTAATAAATAAATAATGCTTATATAAAGCACAGCTATGAAGCAGAGACATATCAATAAATAGTTTTTACCTCGATTTAAAGTAACATTTATTTCATAGGCATATTTACTCAGGCATATTTACTTATTAGCCTGATACAAAAAAATATATATTATTTTGTTTTTAAATATTTAACTTGGAACTTATAATAAGTACTCACATTTTCTCTGTAAAATTGAAATAGTAAAGAAGGTTTCAGAACACTTGATGGTAAGTCGTCACCACCGCACATCAATGTGTGTTTACAGATGTGTTGCCACTCCTGATGGCTTAGAAGGTAGCTTTGTATTTAAATCAATTGACATCTACATTCTTCCGATGACAGAAGAAGGTGTTATGATAATACCTCCCCGAACAAACATTAATGCTTCCACCATCTTTCTGAAATATTTAATAAATTCAATGTTGGGTCCTATCTTAAGATTCATTGCAATAATTATTTGCCTTTCGATTTACTTATCACTTGAGCAAATAAAAATATTTATCATATTACAAACATTGTTTTGTAGGTCTCAAGTTTTATATAGTGTTTACTTGTATATGTTATAAGTATATAACAGTAGACTTAAGATAAAATACAGCAACTCATTATATAGTTATAGGTATTATGAGTTTTCGCTTTTATTAATGAACTTTGATGTATCATTCACTCAAATATAAACAATTTTTTATCACTGAAAAATAATTATCTTTTTGTGTAAATATAATACGTCATTGACCAGTACCTACTGGTCCATGTCCATAAAAAGAATGTAGTACTAACAAGTATAGTAATATAGAGTACGAATGCATATGAATATCTATACTAATATTATAAAGAGGAAAGATTTGATTGTTTGTATTGAATAGGCTCCGAAACGACTGGACCGATTTCAAAAATTCTTTTACCATTAGAATCCTACATTATCCCTGATGAACATAGGCTGTATTTAATACGAGAACAAGTGGGAATCTGCGTGAAAACTATTTAAAGATAGCGACTATTTTTATGTCCCGTAGCGAAGCACGAGTTCTTTAGCTAGTAGTGCATATATTAATATGTATTCGACGACATGTGGTGCTGAGCGGTCACTATACCGCTCTAACACACAGTGGGTTCCAGGTTCAAAAATTATCAGAAAGATTTAGATGTCTGTTCTGGATTTAGGCGTTTGTGTATTCGTTATTAAATGTTTCCATGGCATCCACAACACAGGAAAAAACTTAGTGTTTCTACACTATGAGTGTAGAAAGCATTAATTATTTATTATTCCTTAGTTATCTGTGATGAACGTTACGCCTGCAATGTTTTGTAAATTTATCATTGATATCTTCCCTTGACTTGACTTTCCCTTTTATATTTATTAGTATAATAGTACACACTATGATCTTGGGAATTTAAAATGGAGGGTAATTGTCAAAGTGAGAATTATGTTATATTTTGAGGTGCCTACTTGATACGCACGAAAATAATGTACCAACAGACAGGTAAAAGAAATATGATGAAAATATTCAGCTTAAATTAATCAAAATATTAATAATTTATTAGAAAAGCATATATTTAGTTTTCTTATTTATATTTGAAGCGCAAAGAGGAAGAGGCAGTTCGAATACTTTTGAAGCATTTACGAAGACGAAAATATAAAGACGCGTTTGAGGCGTTGTCACGGGAGACAGGAGTTCAACTGGAAGGTCCCATACAAGCGCGGCTGTGGAATGCTCTGGTGGAAAATGGAGATTATAAACTGGCTGAGGAGATCTTTGAACAGGCAGCTAATGGTAGAGTCCTTTTTATTTATTTATTTTGAACTAGTTATGATACCTTGTGATGAAGGTAATGTAACATTAAATTGTAGTAACTACATATAAGCTCAAGTATGGACTATAAAAAAAGTGTGTCAACTCCTATGCACGACTGAAGTTTACTCCTTAAGTACGATTGTCCTAACAAGCGCAATAAAATTATATTAAAAATTAAAAAAAAAAACAACGCTATAAAGATATGTGAGCAAACATTTAAAAAATTCAAATATAGTATACATACATGAGCCATCAAATTAGAACGAGGTACTCCTATATTTTAATTATAATAAGCTGCCTTGCAGCATACCCTATGCACGTCTTTATACTCACAATAACATAAATGGAAAGGTGCGCACAATAGGTTGCGCACCAAAAACGTAACGAGGTCATTCGATCACTAGATTTTACGCCTCATATTTTTCCGCATTGTATGAAAATCGAATTTTAAGGAGTAAACTCCAAATATATATTGTCAGTTCCTCAAATATCCTTGAAATTCAGTACTTTAGGTATCATACGATTTCAAAGATATAGACAAGCAGACAGACGTATTATTACTTATTTTCAGTCTCTCAACTTATCATTTTAAATATGTATCGCTATTTTTTATAATAATTTGCACTTTCTCATTTTTAAAATAATAAGGATGATTTACGTATGTATGTATGTTTGTTCCGAGTTCGTTTTCACATAAGGGTAGACGTCCGTTTTATGAAGCCTAATATAAATAAATAATAATATTTATCTAATAATTAGATGAACATTATTTTAATTTTGTTATTATCGTTTTCTTTCCCATCAACGATCTGCCTTCACCTAACAGTAACTTATAACACTTTACGATGTAAAATTGTCGAAAAATATTATTAGTTTAAATAATATTATTATCGTGTGTTTCAGAGGGCGAGCTCGACTGGTACCAGTCGTGGTTGCCGTACTCGCCGGAGTGGCGGCAGCTGTCGGCGTGCTCGTCGGCGGTGGAGGCGCGCCTGTACTGCAGCGACGCGCCCGCGCCCGTGCGCTCGCGCAGCCACGACATCTCGTGCGCGGACTGCGATCCGAGGCCAGACGCCAATGTGAGAGTAGTTTACAATTCCGTCAGGATTGTGATGTTTTTTTGAGCGTATGTATGTGTGCATGCGTGTATGTATGTATCTATGTCAATTTCTTTGCATGCTCTTCAGTCAAAGCAGCTCGTCGAATTGTAACATGTTACTAATATTATAAAGGCGAAATTTTGTGAAGATGTTTGTATGTTTGTATGTACTCTATCACGCAAAAACTGCTGATTGGATTTGCAAGAAACCCGGCACAAAGACAGTTTAAATCTAAGACTAACATTCAATATTTTTAACCATGGTACGTGACTCAAGGATGGAGCCGTAATCTTAGTTGTTACAGGAGTGGTTAGTAATAAGGTGATGCAGGCGTAGACAATAAAAAATAAATTAAAAAACTATTCACTCTATGTTGATCGTATGTTGATCACTTTTATATTTTTTCGTTTTCGGTTTATTGTTGTACGTTGTGGTATATTTTGTTTATATAATAATTTATTTCATTGCAAGCATTTATTTAATTCGGCGTGTTAGTTCTTTAGTGGGTACGATTCAAATTTTGCAATTGAAGTTTATTTTTGATTGTCAATTTTTATTTACTGGCCCCGTCCCCAGTTGAGCTGCGCCGAATTTTTCCATACACGGTTGGGATTGAATGACAATGTAAGCCTCAATACATGGGTTCTATAAAAAATGAATGTTCCGACATCTTCGAGCTTTATGTTCTTAAAATTAAAATTCAGTTGCATAAATACGACC
>DWLI01002154.1:0-13721 GCA_018249915.1 Cecropterus dorantes dorantes
CTGAATGATGAATTTAGAATTCTGTTCTGGGTCTGGGTGTTTGTGTATTCGTCTTTGTGTGTCCATGGCACCCGCAACACAGGAGAAAATCCTAGCGTGGGGCTATGAGTGTAGAAAGCGTATAAATCAGTACCGTTGGCAACCCTAGTTGAAAGGCAACCGATAAGACAAACATCCAATGTAAATTTAGATATGTGGTGTAAGAGATATAAGTACTTGTAGTGAAGATAGAGTTTCAATATATTTTTACGCAATCAAATTCCTAAAGCTACGTAAGGTTTATAGAGCGCATACAATTTTCCTATCGAATACGTGATCCAATTGATTTTTAACCTTGTTTTTCTTACGTCCTGGTAATTTATGTAAAGCTTTAAGATGTAATTAGAATATTTAACTTAAATTAAAATATATTAATTGAATATTTAGAACATGTTTCTTATTCTGTCGAGTTTGAGATCTTGAGTTACATTTATATATACTATGCCTATTCTTTATTATAAAAATCACATTCTCAAACAACGCTTATCGTTCTAATGCACGTATAGATAGCGATGTCGCATGTAGGTAATACATACATGCGACAAATCTGCATTGTTTCTTTATAATATGGAATTAGCGAGCATACAATTCACCTGACAGAAAGTGGTCATTATGGCGAACACAGTGGATACCTGTAATCAACCCCAGATAAGATCAGAGTCTTGCCTGAGACCGGCCACATATGCATTGCTACCCTTAAGGACTACCCTGGTAGGGTATTCCCTGGTAGGGCTTTCTTTAGAATATAATATCTGTAATCAACCCCAGATAAAATCAGAGTCTTGCCTGAGTCTGGCCAAATATGCTACCCTTGAGGACTCTACCACACTCTTCAGAATAGAACTCAGCAGCGATTAACATTGCAGTTAATAGACAGAATTAAACACTGCTATTATTATAGCGGTAATGTTTCCAGAGTAGAGGATTTGTCATACGAATGTTTTCGTATGGCAAATCCTATATATTTAGTATATTTTCTATATATTTGGTATATACTCGTATTTAGTATCATCTCGATGCGTGGAGGCAAAAAAGGAAAAAGAAAACGTCGTACACTGCGACCCACTGGGTAATATGTAGTATGGATTAAGAAAGAATAGACCACGCTTTGCAGAACCATATTCAACGGAACACTGCCCATGCAAAGCACATCCGTCACTCGATTACAACAGATGTTATTGTGCAAGTTGTTCTGATGAAAAACGTTTAATGGTCTGACAAATTGACTCGTGGTTCAAATGATGCTCAAATTATCGTTAATTGCTTGTTTTGTGCAATAAAACATCAGGAATGAGTTATTGTGTTTTGATCGTTTGCATTTTTTAGGTTAGAAACCGATTGTGTAATTATTGTTTTTAAATTATTCTCGTAGTTGCAATGAGTATGTTTCTAGCTTTATAATGAATCTTACGGATGTTAGTACTATAAAGGGTTAAGAATGATATTATTATATTAAGTTTTATTCCGAAAATATACTGTTCTCTGTGTAAGTCTCGAGAAACGGTATTATTGAAAGCGTGTCTGTAGAACCGAACGCTTTGACATCACATCGCACAATAAGAACGAGAGCGGACGAGAGAAAATGGGAACAAGCTGAAAATTTTGGAAAATTTATTATTTGTGCATGTCTAGCGGGGTAGTTACGAATTGTCTGACACATACTGTATATACTTTTAAAGTACTACCACCGAATCGAATCGTTCTACACTCAAGGTTTAATATGAATACACGACTATGTAAACACCCAGACCAATAATTGAAACCAGAGATCTTATGGAGCTTCGTAATCGTAACCGAAACGGATATCCGAAATTAATTTATCCGTTACCGTATCAGATATAAAAGTGTCGGATAATTTTGGATATGATTTGAGACATGTTTTATTAGTTTCAGTAAAAACACTTAAATTAATTTGGTATCTATAAAATTAAACTGATGTATTTGATTGTAATAGAAAATGTTATTACCTATATGTATTTTACGTTTAAAATTCCTTAAAAATATAACATTCGTAACCGAAACTATCCGAAACTAACGGATTGTCCGAAATAATTACATATCCGAAACCGGTATTATATTATTCATATATCCGTATCCGTATAGATATGAAATTTCATATCCATTACATCTACCTAAATACATCTTTTGATCGATCCTTCATTCGATTCATCCTCCATTTCGATCCTTGTTAAGGTAATGCCTTAACAAGAATCGAATCCGCAAAAACCTTCGTATCAGATCAGTAAGTATGACCACTGCGCAAGCCGCGTCATAATACAAATATGTATGGTATGTATAGCGAATATTAATTATTTATAAGTATCCTGTAGGTTGTATGACAATTAATGCATTTACAAGTGACCTTAACGATGCAACAGCAGTTCACCTTGCCCGGACTATGACTTATACGATTACAATTCTTACAGAATTATTTATTCATCGAGCAGATTAAATTGCAAAATCCGTTTTCAATCGTAATCAGTAATCAATTTTGTTACAACGCTGATGTAGTGTAAGTATCACTACATAGTATAAAACAGCCGCTTTCCGTCTGTGACTGTTTGTCTCTTAGCTTTCTTGTTTTAAGCCAGGCAACGGATTTTGATGCAGTTTTCACTGTTATTAAGATTATTCCTGAAGGTTTATACATACAAGACATTTTAGTAATAAATAAATATTTAAAAAGTACAAATTGTGTCAGTTTGTCATAATATTGGTTAACGATAACTTTATCAATAAAAATGTTTGTAAGATTTAGAAAATTATTGTTCCTACACTTTATATTAATATCAGAAAGTGGAATCCTCGAATCTCGTTTATAGAATTGGGCTGAAAATGTGTGGAAAATTTTCTACGGAAATTTTTATATATTTTTTTATTTTGAAATGCAAGTTGGTTAAGTCAAGTTTTCAAACAATAAGGAGTGCTTTAATAATGTAGAAGTAATACTAATACATTACAAGTGAATGAAGGTATGTATATTAATTGTAAGCTCACTATAAAGAGAAGGGCAACGGGTTCCAAAAGTTTAGATCAGAGTCCGTATATGGTCACCACATGTGGGTCAATGCCTAGATAAATTGCTCACCAGCGCCATAAATACTGTTCGATCGATTCATTTGATTATCCTGTTATTAAATAAATTTATTGTATGAATCAATACAGTGTTTCAAAAGGTTTACTGTTTATTTTATTGACCATTCAGGATGTTTCCTTTCCTTAATATAATTTTAGTTATTTCTCAATAGAATATTACGTAAATATTATAGACAATTATATGAAAAAACATACTAATTTATGGCTCCTAATAAACATTGCTCAAGTTAGCGTCGAAACTCCTAACTTTTAAAAAGTTCGATATCGAAAATGTTACACAGATTCATAATTAAGAAATCCTTAATTGATTACATAAAACAGAACCCAGAAAAAATATTTTGTCACAGATAAGACAGATTAATATTTGTGGATGCATTTTGTGCAATTCCTACCTTATAAGACCGCGAACTTACTTTCGCTAGAGAATAGATACCGTCTACCACGAGTTAACCTGAGAAATAATATGATAAAAACTCCGATGACTAACAATAGTTTATTTATGCCTATTGTTGCGAAAATGTTTGAATTGACTCTCTTGAATAACTCTCATCTATTGTGTGAACACTCAATAAAACAGCACACAATAGTTAATTGCTCATTAATTTGTCAGTTTGTTCATAATCGTAAGATCTTCGGTATTATAACTTCAAAAACTTTTTACCTATATTTAACATATACTAATTATTTAAAATATAACTGCACTTTCTTATTTTTGTCTTATTTTCGCATGGACAAAAATTACAGAAGTCACAGAAAATATAAACTTAAAAATAAATAATATAAAATATCCACTTACCTTTTTAACTTTGTCCAACAAATAAAACGCGCTAAAAATATATCATGTAAAGGAATATCAGGTTCTGTCGGTTACAATACGCAAATGATCGCACGAAAATAATAAAAATATATCCGCTAACATTTTATTACAAGTTTTTTATTTATTTCTATACAATACAAGTTGATTCACAACAAATACATTTTGCCCGATTTAAACCAACCTATGTACATAAGACATGGTAACGAGAGTAAAACTAAGATGTATTAGTAAAATAATGAAGTTTAAATAAATCTATACTAATCATAACCTATGACAATTTGTAATTTGAAAGCCATCGTTATACCAAAACGAACTAACATAAAATAATATACATTTTTTGGTACGAAATAACTTCCACAGAAACCTATAAATACCTAAGTTAAAGCTATGAATCTCTAACATGACTACAATGAAACTGAGACGTTCTATATATATACAAGAAATCTCGTCAAATTAAATTAGATATCGTAAATTCTACCCGAATACCATTTCTTGAAATCAGATAATTTTAATAGAAATCGACAATTGTAGTATGTAACGTTTAAAAAAATACAAATTACAATAAATTACTTTTGCAATAATTATTATATTCTTATAACAATTTATTTTCGAAAAATTGTAATCGGGTAAATGAGTATGTTTCATTGCATAAAGATCCAACGAAATATGCGCTCTGATTCTACATACTTTAAATATTTTATACAATAATATCAGTCGATCGGGTCTTTATGGCCAGTACGGGATCTAATCATTGGCAACCGAATACTAAATCTATTTGCTAAATGAGTTATTTTTCTTCATTAATTTTTATCGGCGGCGTTGTACTTTTTCTGGGGATGAACGACGGTCTGAAATTCGGCCTGATTGGTTTTATAAAGACTTTTCTTTCTGTCGTCGATTTTGGTGTTTCGGTTGTGTAACTTTTTGCGAATTTAGTCGTGGTTGGTTTTTTCTTGATGTCTATTGGGACATTTTGGGCTCGGTTAGCGGAAAAACGCGATTTATTTGGGTTAAATCCAGAAGTCTTGGGTTTTTGATTAGAACTCGAGCTCACTGTGGCGTTTATTTTCTTCACAAGCCGGGGAGTGGGGCTTGGTCTTGTAAAGTTTGATTTTATAATTGGACGTCTCGGGAACGGGAATTTTGATCTTTTATTGTCTAACGGATTTATTTTGGTTGTTGTTGTTTCGTCGAGGACTGTGTCTGTTGTTGACGGAGCATCAGTTGTAAATGTAGCAGTAACTGTCGATTCAGTTGACGGCGTGGTAACAATTGTTGTGGCTTGAGTCGTTAGAAGTTCTATAATAGGACTTGATTTCACAGTTTCTGTTGTCGTTGTTGTTGTTGTAGTTGTACTTGTAGTAGTCGAAGTAGCAGGTGGAGTTTCAGTTGATTGCGGTAAAACAGTTATATTAATCGGGTATTTGATTTCACTCTCGGCTGTCACTGTAGCTCCATGGAATTCTTGACCTTTTGCAAAAGTAATAATACTTCGGCTTGTTTCCGGTTTAATAATATGTAATTTAACAATATTTGCTTCTTCTTTTTGCGCCGATACTGGCGCGGAATATACAACAAATGGCTGATTTTTATTATCTTCGTTTACTTTTCTCGCTGTTATTGGATTGTCCGTTTTAAATAAGCCTTCTAAAGGTAATGTTGAAGGATTTGTTACACGTGGTGTTACTACTTCAAATGTGTTTGCCGTCTTCATGTTTTTATTTTGATCATTTTCAAATGCAGCCGGAATGAATTGCCACGGTGCAAAATAAGCTTGGTCTTCTTCTGATTTACTAGACTTTTTGTCATCATTAACGTAACTTAAGAAATCGTCGTCTTCTACATAATCTATTGGGATCGGTCTTTTTGTTTCAACGGGAACTTTGTTAATATGTCTGTAAGCTTCATTCATACTTTCTGAGGCTACTAAATTTTCTTTAGGATAATCAGCATAATTTACTAGTGCTCTAGCATTTCTCGCTTCATCAATACGAATTGGGTTATCTGGGGGATTATCTACGGGATATACGTGACCAAGTTTAGTTAAATAAATAGGTATCTCATCTTCGACTATTTTTATAAGACTGAAGCGGCTTACTTCGCCGATTTTGTCTACTCTTGGCTTTTTCTCTACCATAACTTGTCCCTCTTCTATCAGAGTAGTTTCATTATTTTTATTTAACCGATGTTTGTCTAGTTTTGATGATACTTCAACTACTCTACTGATGGAGAATAGTTTGTTAAATTGTGTTTTGACTATTGGTGAAACTGTGGGCGCATCCGTTGTTGTTTCTGGTAAGGCTTGCGTAGTGGGTTCAATGCTTTTTATTGTACTAGTGACGTGAGTTACCGTATCTTTAGCCGCCTCTGAATCAATTTCAGTTTGTGTATTGAATGTTACATATTGAGTAGTAGGGTAATTTGTACTGCTCTCGGTAACCTCCAAATAATCGTTTGTACTGTTATCGACTTCCATCTCAAATGTTCCAATATCTACGGCGTCTGTTGTGGGTACATAAACAGGTGTATCCGTATTGTCTGGCTGCGTTGTAATCGATTCAGTCATTGAAAGATAATCATTATCGTCATCTGTTACAGTGGTTTCGTTTTCAATTATAGACGCTTCAGTTGTCGTGATTGATTCCTCTGTTTCAAGATTCTTTTCATCATTTTGTTCTGGTTTAGAGTTTTTCAAATTAGTATTTATTGAAGGTTTACCTGCACCATATCCAATAGGTACATTTTGAACCCTTTTCTTTGTATCATTAATTGGTTTATTACTAGAAAATCTGTTATAAATGGCAGTTTTGTTTTGATTACTACCAAATTGACGTCTTGGTAGCTCTGTAGTGGTAGTAGATGTTCTAAACGTATTGGAGTTAACAACCCTAGGTTTGAAAAATGGTTTCCTTGTAGATGGTGTAAATTTATTTTGAGGTCGTTCTGGTGGTTCCTCCTCAAAGACCTCTTCTTCTGGTGCCTCTTCTCCTAAATCTTCACTATATTCTTCGTCATTGAAGTCTTCTTCGGCAGAATCAGGCTTTCTTGTAAATAATTGACCAGATGGCACAAAAACAAATGGATTTTCTGGTTCCGGTTCTTCGTCTAGAAGTTCTTCATCCGAATATTCTTCTTCTTCAAATCTTTGTGTAGTTCTAGCTGTAGTAAAGGGTTTTCTCGTAAATGTTTTAGAAAACAAAGGTCTTCTTGTAACTGATGGTCTAAAGGAATCAGGTCTTTCCACTGTGGCTGGACTTGTGTAAGCACCAGGATTATACTTACGACTGAAAGTTCGGCTACTAGATGGTAGTGAGGATTCAGTGGTTGAAGTAAATAGTCTTTTAGGAGGCCTATAGGGTAACCGAGTTCGAGTGGTTGACGAGGTCAATTGAGTTGTACTAGTGGTAGTGGTTTCTGTAGGAGTGTCGTCAGATTCTGTAATTGGTTTGGGACTGGCTTCCTCATTTTCATATAACGATTCTTTATCTTCCTTTTTTGTCTCTTGATTTTCTGAGAACGGTTCTTCATGCTTTATCTCAGTGGTATCTTCTTTATTAGAAACAGATTCATCATTTTGTGGATTCGATACTGAACTATCTGTAATATCATCTTTATTTTCTGGAACATTGTCTTGACTGGTACTTGTTATTTGAGTGATTTCGGTTTCATTTTGGATCGCCTCCTTATTTTCTGATAAATCTATAGTTTTTTCTTCTGTTTCTACAACAACTTCGGGCTTGCTATCCTTATCTGCCTCTTCTTCCAATTTGGCGTCATTTTCATCAACTTGTGCCTTTACAGGCTCTTCTTCAGTATTGTTAGGATTATTAGTATCTGTTTGTTCTTCTTCCTTAATTTTTGTTTGTGATACAGGTTCTATTTTCTTTTCTTTGATTAACTCAATATCCAAAATTGAAGCTTCATCAAGAGTCTCATCAATTTTTTCAGTAGTTGTAGTTGATATTACTGTAGTCTTAGTCCTTTCGCCATAGTTAGATTCACTTTCAGTAGTAGACAGTTTAAAGCCAGCATTCAATGAACTTATGGACTTAGCTACATTTTCAGGTTCATCGTCGGTTGGTTTTAGTTTCTTACGAATAATTTTACGAATCCTCGGCGCCAATGACGTTATGGCTTCTGTCGTAAATTCCGGCGCTTCAGTAGTTGGAGAAGTTGAAGTTGGTCTTCGTCTAATAACTCTAAACTTCCGTTTACCATTATCGTCAGTAGTTAATTCAGTAGTTGCAACATTGTCTGAAATGGCTCTATCAGGTGAGGCAATCTTTTTAAGAACAATACGACGTTTAGGTTGTTCTTCCCCATTTTCCAAGTCTTCGTCATGTTCCTTTTCTTCAATAGCACTTTCTGAAAGTGTTATATCGTCGTCCTTATCGTCATCTTTTTCGTCAATTTCTGAAGTAAGCGTTTGCTGTGTGGTTGTCTGTCGAGAGGGAAACGGTAACTTTCTTGGTTGTATGAATGGCCTTGAGGCTACTGAAGGTCGGACTCTACCGAAGGGTAAACGGGGCGGAGTTCTCTGAGAGACTACTGTTTCATCGCTGTCTTCCGACTCATCTTCCGGTGCAGCTGTTGTAGTAGTAGAGGCTCTTGCAAAAGGACGTGGTGTAAATCTAGTAAATATTTGTCGTCTTTGATTTCTAGGAGATTCTGTAACAGTTGACTGACCTAAAGACTCCGTAGCAGTATACGATAAAAACTTATTTCGTCCTCTTGGGAGGATACTCGGGCGCCTCTCGTCAATAGTGGCGGCTGAACCCTCACTATCTTCTACTTCTAAATCAGCTAACGTTGTAGATGTTCGGGAACGTACGCGTTTATCGTTTCTCTCGTTAAGACTTTCTCTGGGAATAAATTGGGGAAGTTCAACGTCTATAGGCGTTAGGGAAATCAATTCATCTGAATCAGGTTGCGACCTAAATTGACCTCTGGATACAGCTGCTGCGGGGACTGAGTCATCGCTTCGGGAAGTTTGGAATCTACTTCTAAATTTCCTTAAAGTTACACGGTTGTTATTAGGTTTATCAGCATCAATTTCACGGCTGTCGGGTGTTGTAGACCTTACATTTCTAGAAGTATCTAATGATTCTGCAGAATCAGAGGGTATTTCGTTGGATTGTGATAGAGGGCGGCGGCGGCGTACAAATGAATAATTCCTAGAACTCACCTGAGTTGAAGATACCGGCGCTGTCGTGGTTGTGGAGGTGGTGATAGTGGTGGAACCTCGCCGACGTAAAAGGTTTCGGCGAGTGGGAAGGCTGGAGGACGCGGCTGTCGTTGGTGTTGGAGTTGTGGTTGTCGTTGTTGTTGAAACCGTTGTACTAGGAATAGTAGTTGGTTCAGGCTCTGTTGGAGCTGGTGTCGTTTCGGGCGCAGGAGCTTCTACCTCCGCAGAATTCTGGGAGTTCAAGAGTGAAGATATCTGAACCGACAGAATGGTAGTAGGTTCGGGGCTACTCGGTTCTTCGGGTGGTGGCAAAGTCGTGGATCTAGTCCGTATGATTGAGGTATATTGTGACTGAGTCGACGGAGACGAGATCTCTCTCTCCAATGCTGTTTCCTGTGACTCTTCTTCTTGTTCGGCATGTTGATATCTAAAAATGAGATAAATTGAGTTCAGATTAATGCCGCAGAATAGAAATTGTAAATATCATGTATAATTGAAAACGCTTTTTTATTATGTAAATATAAATGACATAAAACTTACTGCACAGTTGTTGTTTCCTCAGTAGTGGGTCTGCTTCTCCTGATCGTTACGTACTCCGGAATACTTTCGCGTTTCGCGCTCGCTATCTCCAGGGCGTTTGCCGTTTCGGATACTGCTGAGAATGGTTCACGTTCGAATAGAGCGTTTCTGGAAATAAAGATTGTCAAAGAACTATGTATAGTTAAAATCATTATCATTAACGTCATAGTAGGCTACAATATCATTATCGTCATGGTAACACACGAGGGACACTTTTATATGAAGCCATCATCTTAGGTTTCAGGAGTAGCAACATATCTGTGATTGACTTCAGATCAGACTCTGTGCTATATTTAGTTATATACAGATGTCTGTAGTCAATTTAAATGCTCCCTTCTTTACGTCATTGTTAACATAATCATATTTCTTCGGCATTGTCAGCGTCATACTTACCTAATATAAATTCGTCATTTTTTTATCAAAAATACCGATCCATAATATAAACATCATCATCTTTATCGTAACGCTAAACATTGTTAAAGTTAGCTTAATTAGGTAGTTCTCAAATTTCAAATGTTTGTACCCGCAATTTGCCAATACGACACGCTAATCATTTTCAAAGTTATATCAATTCATTGTCAAATATCGAAAGTGCTTTAAGAAGTCCCGCCCAAAACCACCAGAATGATTTAAGACAACTGAAGAGCCTTACCTGGAAGCGTTATCATCATCAGCGACGGGCGGCCTGCCGCGTCGGATGTTGACGTACTGCAGCGGGCGCGCCGTGCTGGCGACGCTCGGAGCGCGCTCCGCCGTGCGCGCGCGCGTCGCCGAGACGTCCTCCGGCTCGGCCTCCTCCTCGCTCTCCTCGGGCTCCTCCGTTGTTGTTGACGGCCGGGACCGGTTGATCGTAGTGTACCTGATGAACACATGAACTGTAGAGTTATGTACGGTCTCACATGTTTTATTAAAGTATCGTGATTGCTATTGCTAAGATGGATGAAGTTATACCCAAAAGTGTTATTGTACGAGGATTGAGGATTTTGTATCGTACGTATGTAATCAGGTACATATCTATTACAAGTAACGCTGACGCGTCAGTGAATTACGATTTAACCAAATTTGGTAATAAATAAATGAACGAAATTATTAGAGAAATACATAATGCAATACTTTAGAAAATAAGAAATAAAATTTATAATCATACAGTACGTTAACTAATAAACTTATATTTTATACCTAGCACAGTTAATTTAATAAACTTTACTTATGTATGTTTAACCTTACTTATGTATAAAACATATATAAGTAAGATTTACTAAGTTAACTGTGCTAGATATAAAATTTAAGTGTATGTAGCATTCTTCAAATAATGAATGAAAAAAATTGTTCATAATAAAAGTTTTAACGTTTCGCTTACTGTGGCCTGTCTTTCCTCAACAATTTATCCTTATCGGCAGTGGGCTGCAGGCCCGCGTTCTGCGGAGCGCGGCGGCTGTTCTGAGCGTTTCCTTCAATACTGTTTGCGTTGTTACCAAACCTGCTGGAAGAAACATTTAATCACAAACTATAATGTAGTTTTACAAGTATCAGGTATTGTTATAAAATTATTTGGCAAGTTTTAAAATGTATGTCGTGTGATATTGGTATTGAATAGTACCATTCCCTCTTTTCCCGTGAATACCGTTAGAGATAACCAAGAGACAAAATTCAGTATATGGACACAATATCTTCCTGTGTAACATGAATACCGAATGCAGCTACCAACACGCATGACAGGGGCGGTGACTATCAACAAAAACCCTAGGATCATGTCCAGCAGTGGACCTCAAAGGGTTGATGGATGGATAAGTAAATTAAAAATATAGCTACTGAAATACTACTCAATACAATAAATTATTTTTCTCTGTCTCTTTGTGTTTCATCCGCCTTTTGTTATCTCCCATAAAGTCAAAATTATTTGTAAAGTTCCTAGATACAAATGGATACCACGATTTAGTTTACCTGCTCTTTCCTCGAGTCCGTTCAAGTACTTTCTGGTAAAGCCTCTTGTTGAAGGACGAGGGCGTGGTGGAGGCGGTGACGCCGCCGGTGCTGGGCGACGTCTCCGACAGGTGCAGCTGCTTCTCCAGCTGCTCCACACCACCTGGTACATGAGATATTTTAATAACCACTTGAATATTTTTGAGTTTTTCATATGACTTGCTAAATCAAAGGGCCCGTAGAACAAAATCGTATATCAAAAATTACCAATTAACAGTTTGGCGTGAGTAATCAATGTTTGTATTACCAGAAAATTTCTTAGTTTTATGCTGTAAATTGGTAATTTTCATATTCGATTTTGTTTTAAGGGCCTGTCGAAATATTTATGTACTTTTATAACAGATGTTTATTGAAAAATGTAGTAAGTAACATTATTCATATAGTGCCGAAAGGTATTAAGACACTAAACAAATTATGTAAATTGTTCTTATTTAGCTTGTAGTTTTGTGTTACATTAAACCTTATTTATATTATACTTATATTTGTTTGACAACAATTATATAACTTAAATAGTTCTTATTTTTTTATAATTACATTCCTACGTAAATTTATCAGTTAGTATATTATAGTGGTGGCGAAATTAAAGACGAAAATACTATTTATGTCGAAAATTATATTATTGACATAATTTATATTAATGACAAAAATATATTCATGGCGAAAGTAATAATAAAACTACTTTTGTCATTAATGTAAAAAATATATTAATGACAAAAGTAGTTTACAAAATCAAAGGTTGATAAATTCCAAATTTATTTCCTTCGATCTCATACCCACATCATCAATACCCATATCACATATTTTAGCGTAATTTGGTGTATGTTTCTTAACTTACCGACTTTCTTGATCAGGTCAATCAACTCCTTGATGACTTTGGGGTCTTCTGCATCGACGTCAGAAATATCTTCTGCTCCAGACTCTTCCTCTTCTTCGCTCTCCTCTATAACCTATAGGGAAAATATGTCTTAATCAGAATATGATGTTGGAATACGAAGTTTAGATGTAATTAATACACATTAGGAATTTTGTTAAGGACATGTAAGCCCAAATCTTATATTCTTACAATTGTACATTTTTTTCCTTTAGTGTTAGTTATCTTTACATTTTCTTGTTTTTGGGCTATTTATTTTGTTTTTATTTCCTAATCGTCAGTATTTGTAAACATGAGTAATATAATTTTATGAATAAAACAACAAATTACTTGTTTAATTCATAAAATTTTATTATTATTGTTTAATTCTGATATACAATTATAGTCCTATTAAAGTATATTTCTATTCTATTTATAATTTTGTTTAATCTTTTTGTATCGTACTCTTTGATTTTTGCATGTCCTAAGGGTCGAGTGGTAGAGAATGCGTACGGTATTAAGTCAGCGCTTGTACCATTTTTAGATATAAAAGTATAAACAAATAAATAAATAAGACATTGTTTAGCTAATATTGTTCTTCTGTCTACTCTTTTCATACCTCAGGCACTGGTGTAGTTGTGGTTGTCGTTCTGAACAGCAGAGAGCTTCTGGAAGTGAGTCTGATCGGGCGTCTGGTGGTCGTCGTGGTCGTGGTGGTGGTGGTGACGGTGGCCTTGGTCGTGGTGGCCTTGGTGGTGGCCCTCGTGGTCGCTTTGGTGGTCGCCGCCGGCTTCTTGCAGAGGACGTTGCGAGCGAAGTCACAGGAATCTGCCGCTTTGTTGAAGAACAGGCCTGGAAGGAATTTACGCTTAAATTTTTGGTTCCAATGTGTGTCCATCTCTGTACATGTTTTATTTTTATATATTGTAACGTAAATTTACTGAAAGTGTTTTAGTAGGAAAGCAAATAGCAGCACGTTTTAATCGTGTACGCGTGAGATTCATGTTCTTTATCAGAACTTTTCTTTATAGGCATTGCGACGGCTTTCGGAATTATAGTGATTTGTTAATCTCAAATCTAAAATTATAAAGCAGGTGAGTTTATTTGGTTGAATAGGCTAATCTCAGGAATTACTGGTTCAAATTGAAAAAATATTTTAGTGTTGAATAGTA
>DWLI01002155.1:0-13719 GCA_018249915.1 Cecropterus dorantes dorantes
TTGCTTTTACTAACTCCGCAGACTCAGTTTACAAAGTAGTATTGAACCATTAAAATAAACAATCAATCTCAAAATCATTTTATTCATTTACTTCAAACGCAGAAACATGTACTCGTTTGTTTTGTTTATGTATGTTTTGTCTAATTGGCACGCACACCGATACATATGTAGGTACACTAAATTTTCGAATGCCTAATGAAGTGGGCACGGGTGTGCTAGTTTAATTATAAATTTATACTAAATTGTTTGAACGTCACAAAATGTTTCAGCATTATTCTAACATGATACGAAATATCGTATTATTTTAGTAGAATAATATTGCTGCTCCATAACAATTAGTGAAATAGCTATAAAATACTTGTGGAGGTTAATGCTCATTCATAAGGTTTAGTTATTCCTTTTTAAGTATTATTAATGCCTAGTGTCTATGTATGAAAATATGACTATATCAAATAGGCAACAAACAGAACAAATGAAATATCTTTAAAATCAGATGTATTGGATTCGAACCTTGACCTCTGGTGCGAGACCCCAACCGTAAATGACACTCGATTATAAGAATTGGACAAGTGGATAGAACATCACTTCATATTTTAATCTTTAGATCAGAATATTAACATTCAAAAATGTGTACGTACCTCATAACTACAAAATCTAAAAATCTTATTAGATATATTATTTATTAAGCTAATGGTATACTAGGTATCTGTTTTCTCGTATGTAATGAATCTTTAAGTTAGTTTACTCAATATGTCTGGATTTAATTAAAGATAAGTAGATACATATTATAAGTTCCCTATAAGTTTTATGGCAGTAAATCTAAGGTTACTTTTAAAAACATGGGATAATTCGAAAAAAATGTTAAAACGCCTATTTCTGCTTAATGGCTGTATGGTGTAAGTAAGCATTAAGTATGGGTCTATAAAATAAGCATAAGGTTTCAACGGTTTAGGAAAAAATAATAATTTCGAAATCACTGATAAACTGTAGGTATAGATGTTACTTCATGCTGTGTGTTGCGCAAAATGCCTTATACTTCGTAACGTTATTACCATGATCCAATATTTGGTTAGTTTACCTTCAAACTATCTAAATTTATTTATTTTGTTCTAATCATTATTTATTATTACTATAATACTCGTAGGTTTCACCTTTTAGTCAAAATTCGATTATAATCATTTTCGATTTTATTGGATATTAAAATATGCCAAAATAATAATAATAGCTAAACTAGAAAAATGATTGACTAACAAAACATAAAGAAGTACTGTATCTAATTCGTCTTCGGCTATTTAAGCGCTTTTTACTCTCATACCTCACACTAAGATTTTCTCCTATATCGTGGGTACCATGGACGCACAAAGATGAAAACATAAACACCTAGACCCAGAACAGAAATCTAAATTCAGCAATCAGATGCCTGGCTGGGGCACGAACACGGGACACAATCCGGTATGGTGACCGCTCCGCCACGCGTGTCATCAAATCTACAAAGGTTTAAATCTATGAAGTGCGCTTAGCTCTCCTGATGTGGATTTTAACCAAATTTAAAATTTGGTAACGTCGGATTGCGATCGTAAATTTGGTGGGTCACCGGATCAAAAGTTTTCCAATGTATTTTTGAGTACAGTAAGTTCGACGTCTAACAAAAATAAATAAAATAATCCATTGACCAATAAAAAATATTATATACAATGATGATGTTTTTAATTCTTTTCGTTTATGATAATGATTAAGATTTGGTGTTAAATGATTGACTCATAAAGATAAGGTAACCGCTCAATAATTTTTAATTGAAATATGTTATGTAATGTGGTCTTTGCCCGCACCGAGAGATATAGTAGGTCAGTAGTTCTTTGCGAGTAAAGACGATCGTTACTATAAGGTCATGTAGCTACACGCGTTGAAGTCTTTTGTATGGTTAAGTAACGAACGCCTATTGTGTTTTGGTTTCGATAAAGTTATCTACACTAATATGATATTGTAAGAGACATGTATATGTCTACACGTTTATTTGAGTAATATGCTGAAATTCTTAACCAATTGTATGGTTTACAATCACAAATACTATATGAGATTTTTATGTATATTTTATGTTGCTTTACAATTTATTTAAACATTTATATTGAATGTTACAGTAACACAATATTTTGTTGTAATTCATTCCCATTTAAAATATGAGTTCCCCGTTTAATTTCATTTTTTTAATATAAGAGATTAATTTTGAGTGGCATTCACGTGATGCCTCGCGGGCGGAATAATAGAGACGATACGGCTTTATAGAGGTCGTCGTTGATTGCTTGCATTACATGTACAAATATAGCTACACTACAGTGTTGGATGCTGGCCACCACGCGGGGAAACTAGAGGGCGGAGCCTAGTCTTTTATATTCGTTAACTTTCTGTTTGGTATTAGTAATGGCATTTGTTACACAATGACTGAATCATGTTTACAAAATCTGCATATTACAAAGGTGACCCGAGCGTTGCCCACGTACGGTGAACATCGTCAATTTATCTATTGTATATATTAGGTAAGTTTGTGTATTCATTATTTATACGATGTAATATAATATCCCTACGATCGAGTAAAAACAATTTAATAACTCTTCTCTTGTCCTAACGTGTTAATCCTAATAATAATTAAAGAAACTTAATAAAACATATCTGGCGTTCAGAAAGAAGTATATCTTACTTTTTAATTTAGCTTAATCATTGAATCTAGCTTTGTTCGTGAAAGTTACATGGTCAAATTAACCTGCCCTTATGTAGGTGAATTGTTATATTGTTTATAATTAATGTTAAATAAGCAATATGTTGCGTCCGAAGAGAATCCAAGGGCACTCTATGGTGCTTGATGTCGCGAGGAATTTTTTAATTGCGCCTTCTCGGATTCTTGGCCATGTGTTAGTGAACCGTTTATCGTACCGAGTATTTGATAATAATTGCACAATTATTTTGCATTCATATGATAAAAGTAAATATAATTTTATCATATCCCAGTCCTATTTCGTTTAACAGTGAATACAGTTAAAATTAATTTGAATAGGTTTTTATAATATCTATTGGTCTTATGTTCATTGGTCTATGTTTTACTCGACTGCGATATGTTTTAGTTGATATTGGGCAAACTATATTTTTCTTATGCAATTTCATTATTTCAATGTGTATGTATTTGAATTATGTATTAATTTTTAAAACACTTTCAATTAAATAAGTTCGGATAAAATTTGTTTGTAGCAAGTTTATGAAGCGACAGGTGAATCTCAAAAAACGGTTTAATAGCATTCGTCTGGAAATTGGTTTTATGGTCCGAGTATTTCTAAAAAGATATGCAATAGGGTCGCCAGCTTGATGATTGAGTGACGAATGAAGGTCAGATGCCAAACGAATAATGATCAGATTCATCAATGTTGAGAAAGATTAAAAAAAAAAACGTTAGGGTCTACGGAATAGGCACCTGGGATATGCCATACCTATCAGGTTTATTTTATAGGCATTGAATTGCAACTCAGGTGGGCCTGGTGTGACTGAATAGCGAATACATTATTATAATTTCATACGGTAGTAAATTGACTAGTAATATCGCTGAAAACATTAAAACAAAAAACCCGACTGCATAAAACGACTTTTTGTTAATAATGATATATATTTAATTTAACGCTTATACGATTTTTGTCAAACTAGTCAAGTATAAATATTATACTATGTATATTTTTAGATTGGCCTATTTACTAGCTTTCATTTAATCCCCATATTGTCGTAATAGTAACGTCCCTCCCCCGTTTTCTCCTTTTGAATTTCGAATGTCTATTTTTAAAAACATCAATCACAGACTTAATTCATGTTATGACATATAAAACAGTGTAATAAAACACGTATTGTCAGCCGAAAATATAAATTACGCATATAGTTGAAAAAAGGGGGCTACGCACTGTGTACAGTTACACAGGTACCGATGTCACCAAGGTCCGATTACGGGCGAGCAATATACTTACTTAGTTTTGGGAACTTTGCAAGTCTGGCACCCGCTACGAACGACGCCGATGGCGCATGCATCGTTACTGCTTGTTTATAAAATATACCGAATATTTATAAAAATAGATTATTGTACGTAATTATAATACTATATCAGGTTTTTCTCTCCTGATAGAATATTTGGCATCAGTTACACTATGAATGTCTCGTTTGCACGTTAATAAATTTCAATTGTAGTTTTAAGTTAGGTTAAAAATAATGATAATTGATTTTCGATTTTAATGATTTGCTTAGATAACCCTTTTTATAAAATTGATAGACAACGAGTGTGCAGTGCATCTGATAGTCAATGGTCATTGCTGCCCATAAACCTATATATCAGTACCGAATTTCATGTATTACTGGTGCTCTACCTGAATTCTATTGCGGATGCGTTGACACCTGAAAACTAAGATGGTCGCAAAAATCCATACCTTTAGGGGTTTTGGCGAATGGGTTCTTTACATAGACGAGTTTCGGTGTTACCTCCGGTGTTTTATTTGACATACATTTATTTTTTTATTCAAATTTATAATAGTTGACAAGGTTAACAGAATGTTTCGCAATAAAATGATCCACTATAGACGTCACACAAGCACGACGTACTCAAGTTGTTTGACAGCCTCTTCATCATTATGAAACTCAAAGTAACTCATCAAGTTTAAGGCTAACCGCACCATGTGAAGTGTGTATGATATAGAGTTAAGTTTTAATCACTGAAATGCAAAAAACAACTCTAGCACATTTAACATTCTTGACTCCCATCCATGTAGATGGAATTTGAATAGTAAGAGTGTTCTATAAATACACGACACACGTCTACACTAATATTATACAGCTGAAGAGTTTATTTGTTTGGTTAAATGCGCTAATTTCAGGAACTACTTCGAATTAAAAAATATTTTTTATGTTGAATAGTGCATTTATTTAGGAAGGATATAAGCTATATAACATCGCGCTATGTTTGTTTGTTTGTTTTTTCTTATGTAGTTGCTGGTGAAACCGCGGCGCACAAAAATAAATAGGGCGGATTATCGTCTGTAAAAATAGTTGATGGATAAAAAATAAAGTAGCGTGGTCATAAGCGAGTGGGGTAGATACATATTTCTTCGCCGTGTAGTGAACGTGTTAAGATTACACTATATTTTATGATCCAAAACCATTTAAGTGAATAATTCATTTTAGAAAAGAATTCTCGGGGAAGTAACTCACAAAGACCCCTTTTGGAATGAATATATTTTATAGGTATGTGATGTGATGTGTGATGTTGATACTATTCTAATGTGTTACTTTAGCATCGACGTCCCTTATTAATATCTTATCTAATTTTGACTTCTTTTACTGGAAGTTGTGTACATATAAATATATTAATTTATAATGTTAAGTTTATTATTTTAAGTCGTTTTTTACTTTACTTAATTGTAAAGTCGATTAAAAATTACCGACTACAGAATCCTTCACTCGGTAAGGTCAGACACTTATTTAACCATTACTTGATTTATTTTATATATTCCTTATATATAGATAATATGAGCCCTTAAGCATTTATTAGAGATTGCCTCAATCAAATATGCTCAAACTGTGAAGTTAAGTTAACCTTAATTAGTTGTGTTGTGAAAACCTATAAATTTTGTTGTACTAGCAATGAAACGAACAGTCACATTTGCATTCACGAATATTCGGATGTTTTTTCACATGCGAATGTGATCGCATTCGTATTCCCAAAACCATGTAAATGCTTGGCGTGAGTTTCACAAGGAAAACAGGACTTTTATCTATACTTATATATAAAAGTGAGAGTGTGTTATGTATGTCTGTGTGTTACTCAATCACGCAAAAACGTAGCCTATTTACCTGGTCAACTTATAAGCTACTTTTGATTTCGACATTTGGACTATTTAAAGAAGGTGACTATTTTTATGTCCCGAAGCGAAGAGCGGGTAGGTTACTTCAGCTAATATAACATAGAAATGACTAACATAGAATAAATTGGACTGGTAAAATTTGTTTTATTTATTTGAATTTTAATAAAAATAACTACTGTAGCAGTCTTGAGGAAGGAAAATAACATAGGAACATACAGCTTCGTAACAAATAAAGTAACAGGGTTCCGATTTTATCCTAATAAGGAAAATAGTTCGTTACATAACATTTCCCTATTCACATTATAAAGTCTCAATTTTAAATATTTGTGGAAAAATAACTTTGAGAAATCTAATCAAATCAGTAATACTATCCTACTTATGTAAGTAAATAAGTCTTGTGACATGTATATAAACTTAGAACTTTGTTTCTGAATACTGTAAGTAAACATTCGTATTCGCATTCGCATTGACGGATGTGGAACATCACTATTAATCTACTAAGTTATTCTTTCATCACGTATACTGCTATGCTAATCAGAACATGTTAACTCCAACCTGAAACCACTCTATAGTATAGTATCGTCGCAATGTGTTGTTTTATCGTATGTCGAATAACACTCTCACTAAATGGGGAAAATTATCATAACGATTAGAATATCACACTTGAGCATTTAAAACCATTATGATAGCCGCTGCTTAGTAACGGGCAGTCCACCTTAGATGTTATTATTTAATATATGTTGATCGTTGGCGAATTGTTATTATATGAGGCTTCAGGTGGCGGGAGGGCAGACGAGTCGTAGGTCATCACGTCGGCCGTGGGCGCCGCCGAGCGCTATACCCACGAGGCTCGCGGCGACGGACACGCGTGCGCCCGCGCCGATACATTCCGACAGCGTCTGCCGACATGCCGGTAACCCCACAACGCGCCCTGGCGGCGCTGGCGTGCTGCTGCTGTAAGTTATTTTTTTTTTAATATTTTTTATGTCCGTCTGGGAAAAGATGGGAATAGAATTTTTGTACGCGACATTGTCGTCATAGGATTATTAGAATAATAGAAACGTTAATAAGAATTTAAAAGTTTATATCTGCAAAGTTTCACAATCAAATCCTGTCAAAGCTGAAGCTAGTCAAAACAGAAACAAATACTTGAATTCGCCCGTCCGATAGTGCTTTAAAGGATGTGTAAAATAGTCCAGAAATCCACACTTTCTCAGCGTGGTGGACAATGATCAAGCCACTTCACACTCTCTGAGCATAATCATAATAATTAAAATTTCTTGGCTCTAAATTTTCCACGTTGCTTCTAGGACACCAATCTTTGGTCTTGTAAGCTTTCAACCCAATAAAAGTACTTATGTAGTCACGTACGTAATTATACGTTCGGCGATTATTCCGCAATGCCATGATTGATTAAAATTATTCAAATGAGGCTACGTTTACCGGAGATCCCACTTTGTGGAATTAGAAGTATTGTTAGCAGTGTGTTTTTTGTATAGCTTGTTGAAAATTTTCACAACCATTTCCTTTCCGTAATTTTCATTTTCGAATTACGGTGTGGAATTCCGCAGCTTCTGCCAGTCTTACTTTCATTAAGCTTAGAACAAACGTTAGGTATATCATACATACCTCGAATTTAACTTTACTTTATAAAAAATAACTTCAACTTCTCTATTTTTATGACGTTCGCTTAATATACAGAAGTGAAGGATTTGCTACTTCACCTCCAGAAAACGGTTCCTAAGAACTAATTTTACAGGAAGAAGCATGTGGATACTTAGGTTCTTCAATTTATACTCCCCTTTTCCCATCTTTTTCCCCTATTTGGAGGCACCATTATTAAATAAACCGGCTAAGTGCGAATCGGACTCGCAGGCGAAGGGTTCCGTAGTAATATCGTTAATAAAGTTATATCTTAATAAATAAAGTTGAACAGTTTTACAACTACTAACAAGACAAACTTATGTGGTTGTTTTTCATAGTGTTTGTTTGAATTGCAAAGTTATGTAATTCGGTTGTGCTTTATCTCAATAACTGTCAACCGTATCTTGTATGAACCAATTTTCGTTGAAAGATTTCCTTGACATCTACAACATATGTTTTATCCAGATTTTTCACTCTCGTATTTTAAAAGTTTGAGGGGGTGTCACACATTTTATCGTTTTGAAAGGGCGTATCTCAAACAATTGTCCTAGAGGAAAAATGGTTTTAGATAACTTAATTTAATATATTTTTTATTTTTTTTACACAATTCGGAAAACGGTTTACAGAATACACTTACCTATCAAGTTTCAACTCTGTAGTCTTAAAAGGTTCCGAATAAAGTGGCCGTGACATACGGACCGACGGACAGACGGACGGACAGACAAACATGACGAATCTATAAGTTTCCGATTTTTGCCATTTGGCTACGATACTCTAAAAATATATATACTATGTCGCTCTCCAAACTGAGACGATTCTAGTGATATGTCATACGTCACAATCCGTCAAAACGTTTGGGGTGGAGTTCGTGCAGAACAAATGGACATACATGCAAATATGTGCATACATAGACTCGAAAAACATAACGATCCTTCTGACGCAATCGGGTAAAAATAGAAGTTTTTTGAGAAATAAATAATCTTAATTTTTTTCTTAACGCCGACGTCGGAAATATGAACTAAACAACCAACATTTTTTTATAATTTGTAGTCGGAACTCTTGAATTTATGTGTAAACGTATTTCTTCATAACTTCACACTAAAAGCAACAAGCGAGTTCTAATTTGTTGTATGTGTGTTATATAAAAAAATGGTACAGTACGGTTGCTTTTTAACCGAAAAATAATAAGGTGGGAAGAAAATAAATTGCTTATGAATAAAAAAAAAAATCAATACAAAACTATAAAAAACTGTTGTATATTATTCAGTAGAGTTAAAATATATGCTAATGGCAACTTATACATATTAACATCATGACTAATATTTAATGTCATATTTAAGTTTTTTCTAATGGCACACCTTACGAGCCCCATAACATTGCGGAAACACTCGTATTGAAGAGCCGCCGGTGACGATTGACCCTGGTTGATCTATCTACGGCTTACATCTCAAGATTTCTTGGAACGTCGACAATATCGCTTCTCCGGCACGCGCACCGCTCGGCCGCCGCACAGAGAGCTCTCGAACTCTTGTCCTTATGGCTTCTTAAAGTTTAATAAGTAAATTGACAAAATAAAAACATATGTAGGTGCCATGAAGTCATAATTATTCGGAGGTTTGAGCGGGGGTTTCCACTGATATGGACTTCACCCAGTACAGCCTTAGTCTTGGCCTTGGCTATGCACTGTAATAACAAATGTGAATCAATATTTTTATTATCAATCGAAGATGCAAACTTTAAAGAGGATCTTCTATGATCGCATCATAGTGTACCTACCCAGTTCGGCCATACACCGGTATGGGCGAACTGGGTAGGTACACTTTGCTTTTAATAGTATTAGAACTCTGCGGTGCCTGAACATTCTTAATGAAGGTAATAAATATCTTTCTTTTGATAAAAATAAGTCCGATGTGAAAATAAGATTAGTCAAAGAGCATATTACAAGAAAACTTTTGTACTCTATAATATAGAGTCAAGTCCATAGATATATTAAAGACGAAAGTTCTGTGTTTAAACTTTGCATACATTTGTAACAATAATTGTTTGGAAGACTAAAAAATAAGTAGCAATAAAGTTTTCTTTTTATTTTAAGAAAAAAATCTGTGTGTTATGTATCGTGTGAACACTGCTGAATTTAACTGCTGTTCAAGAAGAAGATATTTTGATGCATGACTATCTCTTCTTCACGCGCTGTTGTGTGTTTGGTACAAGTAGGTTGGTCGATTTCAAGAGAGGGGACAAGATTTGTTTCCACTCCTAGTATCATAGGCTATAGTCCAGGAGTCCACTGGAGAAGTAGCTTTCCTAAATCTAGTCTGCGACTTTTGTTTACTTACTTATTTAGTCCGGTTTTCCACGATAATGAGTATCGTATAGGTCATAACCTACCTGAGTGCCAAATTTCAGTGAAATCGGGCTGGTAATTTTTACGTAAAATAACATACATACAATTATATATCCTCAGAAACTTTTACCTCCTGAATATTAGTAAGAGCTAGATAAAAATAAATCATAAATATGATTTCTACATTAATTAGACACGCAAGCAATTAATTAATATACATAACAAACCACAAGCAGATTAAAGAAACATATTTTAAATAGTAACTAACAGCTTTGTTTATGTATAGACTGATATTATATTCGTTTTGGGGTTTTTCTTAAAGGTCGCGGTATTTAAATGAGTTAAAACTTGATCGTCTTCAGAATATGTCACACTACAGGTACATTATTATTGCATATCAGTATGAAGTTATAGCAATGCGAACCTGTACGTGTGTTAGTATGTATATCATTATGTATTAACACCACATCGATTAACCTTCGAATTCATCGTTAAAACATCACTAGATATTAAATATCCCTACTCTTAGTCTTAATCTGCAACTTAACCGTAATAATGAAGGACGTTTCCCCACTTCGTTCATAGCATTACACACACATTACTAATGCGTTTCAAGTGTTCAGATTACAAATACAAATCGTTTATTTGCTAAAATATGGTTACATAACATGAAATAATTTTGGAAATGTTCAAGCACTTACCCTTTCAGTACTAAAAAACTGACTTTGCCCGCGACGTCAACTGCGTGGTAGGTTACGTGGAGAATCATTGATAGCGGGTCCCAACAATTTACAAAGACATTAATACTTTATGATGTATACAAATATATATCATTAGTATAAAGTCCGCGGATATGGATGCGGATACGGATCTCAAATTTCGTACAAATTCTTACTTGATGCACGTGTCCTTGAAGGGACAGTTGCCTTAATGATGTCACGATCTGTGCTTTATTCTTAGTATGAGTTTATCACGTTTCCTCAAAACAATTAATTTTTACGTTTTACCCTATCGTTGCAAAGTGCACTGTCATTATATGTACTAATATGGAGTGGTAAGATATTTAATTTTTGCAATATAAATGTGCTACATTAATGATATTAATAAACAATATGGAATTTAATACTATTTCATTGCTACCTAATAGCCTGTGTACATTTAGAATTTTGTATATGATTAAATTATAAATAATATGAATTTGATATTATGTGTAAAAGTTTCGTTTTAGATCCACCTAAAAAGTAACGGATACGGATCTTTTTCATGCCTCGGATATCCGCGGATACAGATACGGATCTTCGGCACATCACTAGTATAAAGGTATCCTACATACAAATAAACAGTTTTATCTTGTTATCGTAACACAGTTAGATAAAATTTAATTAAAAGATTAAAAGAGATAAAAGATAGATTAAAAGAATTAAAAGATGTAAAATTCATATAAATAAAGACAATGAATCTTTATATAGTTATTAGAATTTATGGATACTATATCATGAAACCTATTATTGCTATCTGTATGTTAAAATCATATCGATATCTATTTATTTATTTATTTATTTATTCATATCGGTTTGATATCGGTTTGGCCTCGGATATTTGCCCGTACAGACAACTGATCTAACGTGAAAAGATTTATATTTATAATGGTAATGAAATAAAATATGTTTTGTTCTGTAATATAATGATATTAATGATCTATTCATTTTTAAATTAGCAGTACAAAAAGTTTTAATAAATTCTGCCAAAAACATACATGAACAAACCAACAAGTGCTTTATAATTGTGTAGACAATAACTTTTAAGAGCTTTGTCCTTTCAAGTGTTATCACTACGTCCGAGGCAGCGAGCAGCCGACCTCGACATTCACGCCTCATTATAAGAGTTCAGATGCCCCTCGATTTAAATATCTAATATCCGGATCTTCTCCTACGTGGCTATCTGTGTATTACCCGACTACGTCAGAAAGAGAGTAATGTATGTATGTATATATGTTAGTATGTATGTCCATTTCTTAGGCACACGCTATAGCTCAAGCGGCTTGACGGATTGTGACGTATGATATATCATTAGAATCATCTCAGTTTGGTGACAAGGCATTATACAATATTTTTTTTATAATATTATATATCTTTATATTTTTTATAAATGGCACCTACAAATGGAATTAGGGAAGCAAGAGACGACTTTTTTATTATCACAATAATATGGGTATCAAATGAAAGTAAATAAATCATTTCAAAATAGTATATATACGAGTATAACTCTTAATTGACTATTTTGACGAAATGTCTTATAAAGCGTTAAATTAAATACATAATTATGAAAATAAAAATAGTTTTAAGCAGTCGGGTTTTGTGTTTTAAATATTTTTAACAATGTTACTAGTGTACAGCTTGTTTTAACTCTTTGATAGCCGAGTTGAAATTTTAATGGCTTAGGTTGCAACATAAGTTACGTAGTAAAGGGGAGGAGCTAGGATGTTCAAGACCTCCAATCTACGTACAAGGTAGTTAGGATTATGTTAAGGTTTCGTCCTATTACATTAGACCCCACAAATACAGAAAGTATTTCAGAGAACAAAAACAGTGGGATACGAATGAAGAGTAACCAGGAATGGATAATGCTGACCATGGGCACTGCTAACCTGACATGGAACCGACATGGTACAGTGAATAAGAATATTCCGGATGCGACGATAGTGCCATCGCGGACGAATAAAGATTTCTGTCCTTGACCTTATACGTTTAGGTGCCGTTGAAAAAGTCATAAAAATAGTTATAAAGTTAGTCATAATAATAACACGCGTCGAATAAATTCTAGTTTCTAGAGCTAACCAAGCCATGAAACTGAAATGAATTCATATAAATTTTATTAAATTCACACCTCTCTCAAATTGGCCCAAATAAATCAATTTAATTTCAATAATTTTCCCTCATCACTACTTACTATTATAATAAAGTAACTCCTAAATGTTAACGTTTTCGTTTTCGGTCATACTTTGTATAAACTCGTATTAACAGCACTGTCCGTCCATGTCCAATGAGCTATACCAGTATATATTTATTTTAAACTAATAAAATTAACTAAAAGTTCTCGAATTACATCGGTGTGTACCTGATGTGTATAAAATGTTGCTTAACGATTCCTACTCAGGTTGTAGGTATGTGTCTGCTTATGTAACGAGTGCTTTAATCGTTTTAATTATTTTTGGAATATCTATCTTTTTTTCCATCAAATTATATGAAAGCTCACCTTCGGCTGGTTAAGCCCTCAAAATGAGAAACAGTACACATCATAATTATGTATCTATCACTGTACGCTGACCCTTCAATGGAAGTATTTGATGATAGTAACAGTTATTTCTATAAGTGTCGAAAGTTAATTATAAACGGTAATTAAACGCATGATAAAACGAATTTATATATTTATATGTTCGACGTGTGAAACGTGTGAATTATTACGCGCGTCAGAAGAAAGGCGCGTATTCGGGAGTACCACAGTATATGTAATAGAAGTAGGAGTATATGTGATAGATGTAATATTTAAATCTAAGACCTATTAATAGTTTGAGTTCAATCTTGTATTGCATACTCTTGTCATTTCATAGTTACCTCAGAATCGTGTAGATCGTATTAAATCTTAAAGTATGTTAAGTAGTAATAACATTTAAATTTAATGTCTAAGTGTGTTGACATGACAGTGAATTATTGTACTGTAATTGTAAACTAATTTTTAAGATTAATAATATCCCGCTTCTACTTTCTTTATAAGTTGATTCGTTAACACTTTACGCAACAAGAAACATTCATTTCATCTTAACTATTATTAAAATGCCGATGCAAAATG
>DWLI01002156.1:0-13716 GCA_018249915.1 Cecropterus dorantes dorantes
ATTTCGATAGGCCATCTCTCCCGTATGGCCATCTACCCCGGACTTACCCTACATATTTTATCAAATCTATCATGTCTCCACTGTGTAGGTATGTATTCTTTGGTATGACATTTAAATTTACATATTTATCGACTAAAAAGTGGTGAACTTTGTGTTTCGTATGTAGTGATAAAAATGCTTCCTTTAACCTTTTGTTACGATTTTTAAAGCAGACTTAATTACATAATTGCACTTAGTCCTGAGGGGTAGCACATTTGTAGAAACGAAACAACAATTTGGAATTACTGAGTTCGTATCATAGTGACTCTCACTTTCTTACTTTTTAATGTATTAAAACATTTGCATATGTATCATTTATTATATGCCAATTGAAGTTTTATTTACCAAAAAAATGTTTGAAGTCTATTTTTTTAATTTATCAAATATTAATATAAGCATATTGTTACTATGACAAGCATCTTAAATGTTTTACGTATTAAAATTATATTACATAAATATCTTTTACGAATAAAGCATTATTTAATCAGGTTGAGCTCCCCTGATCTAAAAACTTTTATTTTCTCTGCACTCCCACTTTGCCAAGATAGTGGTGTAAATACTCTTCGAAACTACTCTAGTCTTGTATAGACTTTAAAGAACAAGAATCTACTGAATTCGACACACCCACCGGTCTGTTTTATAGTCTTTAGCTTTTTGAACGAATCTGAATGCGTAGAATAAATGTATTTTCCTATAAAGCAAGATTATTCGATGTTGATGGAAAATATTACAATATTTTAAAAATAATACTAAAATCATACATTTGTGTAAATAAATTTTGTAAAGTAAAATGACGGCATTTCTATTCGTATCGAAGAAATATACGTAATACAATACATACATAGATAAGACTGTAAGTTTGGGTTAGATTTTTAAATGAGAATAGGTACATACATTTAGGTACACTTAGTAAAAACTTAAACATCGACGAGATCACACATGTCAAAAAATAAAAATAAAAAATGGCGGATACATTTTTTGACTAATTTAGGAAATGACGAGGATTAGACAAATAGTGAATTGTAATTTAATATGGGAACTGTTTAGCTATTAACTATATTCCGTCAATGTGTGAAATCTTGTGCAGAGATAATAATTTTATCAGGCGCTTGTATATACAACAAATATTTGTTGTTTTAAATATTTTGCCAATTTTTTTGTGCGGTCGACTTTACCGCGTGTATGCAATATGTAAATTGGACTTTTGCGTTATTACCGAGACATGTATTTTTTGACAAAAAGGCGCAAAAAAGGTCATATTTAAGCTTTTAAAAAATAACGGTAACAGTATTTTTTTTAGTGAGACAAAAACAAATTTAACTCTTTTTTTTTCGGATAGCTATATAAAAATAAAAATATGTGTTTGCTCGTTTGTCATTTATGTATTTACGAGTACTTCTCATGATAGCCATGAAGTTATCAAGTACTTACTCTGCCGCGAAGATTTCTCGCATAATTCATACATCTTACGATAGGTGGCGCCCGAGTATTTTAAACAAATTATAATCAATTTCAAATAAAGCAATCCTTACAAAAAACATCTTTAGGTTATAAATGACGTAAGTAGTGTAGTAGTTCATTCTTGATAACACGATTATCTGACAAAATCCATTATAATATGATATAACCCTCTTACAGCGAGCGAGCTGAAAATGTTTTACGAAAATGGAAAAATACATTAAGATCTAACTAATGTAGCTATCTCGTTATAGACCAAATCTATGAATAATAAATTTAGTAAAATCCATTTAATATGTTAAACGTGAAATGGCCCGTAACATTATATAATCTCCTAACATTAAATGAACGAAATGCACCATCGAGCTTTGCTTCAACGGAATACTTAATTAGAGTACATTAAGAATTAAAACGGCTTCCGTACGAGAACTCGTTAGCAGACCTCAAAGCAGAACAAATTAAGAGTACAGTGTGTGTTATAAATCGCGGGCGTACGGAGGTTTACGGAGATGTGTTTACTTAACCTAAAAGCGTGGTAGTCTTGTGGTAAAATATTCGGATGTAAAACGCACATCTTATGTCATTTGTAAGTTTTATTTTAAATAGAGCCAGTATCTATACATATAAAAGAACGTCGTGTTCACTTTTTATAACTCGAGAACGGCTGAACTGATTTGGCTGAAAATTGGTGGAGAGGTAACTCAGAACTAGGAAAAGGACATAGGCATACTTTTTATTCCGTTCCCTTTTTATCCCCAAAAACCGCATCTGTCATATAATAACAAAACGCTAATGACAGCTTAACTTGAATTATAACGTAGTACAAAACCGCATCTGACATATAATAACAACGCAAAATGACAGCTAAATAAACGTAATTTTGTCTATTTGAAAATTTGATAAATATATAGTTGTCAGAAATATCAAATTGAATTGAATATAATAATCAGTAACTTGTATTTTCTTTGAATCTATACTAATATTACAAAGCAGTAGAGTTAGTTTGGTTGAACAGGCTAATCTTAGAAACTACTGCTTCGAATTTCAAATTTCAAATTTTAATATCTGGTGAAATAATATGTAGTAGTAAGTAATATGTAGTACTTGCTGGCCACTTAATTTTTAACTTATATTTAATGCGTTAAGCATTATTTTACTTTTAAGGTTTTTAAAACAATAAAAGGCGTCTCTAAAACCTCAGTCAACTGAATGTATGTCAGCAGTCTTAGATTAGAGAGGATAAGATTGATTGTATATATTTGACGACCCTCGTGGCGGAGCGATCACCATACCGGTCTGACGCGCAATGGGTTCCAGCGGATCCCCGGCTAGACAAACATCTGAATTATTAATTTAGATTTCTGTTCTGAGTCTGGGTCTTTGGGTATTCGTCTTTATGTCCATAGTACCCATGAGCCCATGACACAGGAGAAAATCCTACTGTGGTTCTATGAGTGTGAAAGCGTTTTAACTATTTAATTGTTATATTGATCAAATAGTTTAGTAGAGTTGCGTGTTTATGTAAATACAATCAGCCCAATCGTCAACGATTTATGTGTTAGTTAAAAAAAAATTGTGTTAGTCTGAAGTCAACGTTAGTATGCCAAAGTTTTACCACTTTAAGTTAGTTTTGTATAACTTGATACATTCCTACACAATTATAATAATTTCAAACTAGGACAAGCAGCAAATTAGATAGCAATAACTTTTACACCACGATGGAAACAGGGAACAAAATTAAGGGCTTATTATTCCGAGTGGCAATTGAGAATCGTTTCCGAACCTGCCGGGAACGGCCGGGATAGGCTTACAGGCCAATTCGCGGGCTTGCGTGGGACTGGGAAAACTTTTCTAATTTTCCAGTAAAACCAAGCAGTCGTAAAATTATCGGAGGACCCTATCGGCGCGATGTTTAAAACGTGTTTCGTGTTTGGACGAAGCTGGAGGATTAATTACTTGTAAGGGAAAAGTCGTGGTAATTTTTGCTGTAGAACAGTAAATGGGGCCTAAAAAGGTCACCCGATCATTATTTATGATATATACCTATAATTTAATGAAGCGCGTTACGGAGTGGTCACTATACCAGTCTGATATGCAATTTATTCCGGGATCGACTCCCGGTCAGACATCATTGGGTGATACATAATTATATCACTAGTGCGAGAATATGAGTACAGGAATTGTTTTTATTTATATAAGAGTATATTTTTTACGTACGTAATGTGAAATTTAATTTAATTGACCATCACCTTAAAAAAAAGGTGTGATTTTTTTTATGTTTATCTCGTGAAATATAAGGACTATATATTTTTTAAACCACTTGTTTAGAAAATAATATTCTTCTATACAAACATTTTTATAACATTTAATTAACTCTAAGTAAAAACAACTTTAGTAAGTATAAAACACCTGTTAACGCAAAACTCAAAGACGAATATTCAAATACCAAACAGTGTAGAATCCATCAAGAGAAGTAATACAAAATCCATCATTTGGATAATTATTTTTGCGGGTTCAAACCTGGAGACCATAGAAGACTCTGGGCCCTGACCCGTAATTATTATAAATTTAAACATAACGATTTGTTAAGTACCTTTGTGCGCATTGCTAGCAAAATGCCCATTTAGAGCACAGTTAATCATTTTAAAATACTCTACAACGTGTATTTAAAATCATAACGTCAAGAGATATAATTATTTTAACTGAAAAAGGATAAAATTCATATTACGAAGAAATTATGCGCTAAAATAGAACGCTTTATATTTAAATTATCTTACCTGAATAATATTTCAGTTCAAAACACATTAGAGAACCGCTGGCTACGGAGCACTTTGTTTTAGATGTAGCAATTATTTTTTTAAAGTACAAAACTAAATACACAAATTGGTAGAGTTTTTCTTTAAAAACGTAATTGTATATTGTTAGGATACAAATTGTATTTTAAGCTTAGCGTATATTTATTCAAATCTTTTCAAAGTATTTTTTGCAATCCGTCGTTTTTTCCCAAGAATTTGTGTAGTCTAAATTGCTTCTAAAAACATTGTTTTACTGAGACACAATGTGATTTTTATTCAAAACTTGACGACCCGTCGTAAATATTCATATTGACGAAGTTTCAGCTGAAAAGTTGAAGTTGTATGAGAGCCATTGGTATTCATATTACATTGATACTGATTTTAGGAGAAATTTCACGTACATATTTATGTTGCGAATTTATAAAAAGCACGAGAGAGAAAATTGTACTTATAAAATTTATTATTCATAATAAAATGATAAATGTGTACAACGCCATCTAACATTGTACTGAAGCAATAAAATGATGACCGTACACTATATGAACGATCAATAGGTAATCCCTTCGAGTTTCTTCAAGTGAATTGAAATACCACCGTCTACCTCTATTTATATCTTAAAACAGCAGTAATAAGTCATTTTGTGTTGAAATTTGACATGTTTTTAGATGAGACACATAAATCATTCTCATATTATTTACAGCGAAATTGAAATCCTATTTGAGGTTGATTACATACGTTCATGGATGGTAATCGGGTGGACGGCATAAAGTGGCAATGAGATGGGCCATGTCGTTCGCAATACAGATGGACTACAATGATAAGGTCATAAATTGGTTAAATGAGTATAAATCGCTGCTGCCTAGGGGAACGTAACTTAAAGAAAACGGCGCTGAAACTATAAATTCATATGGCTTAAAACCGGTTAAAGGTGCGCTTATTAAAGGAGGCCTGCTGGCACAGCAGTGCAGCTATTTATTAAACGCTGATAGACGGCTGTACTACTCGTACATCTCGGTTCCAAAAACTGTTGTGCATCTGTGATACAATATAGCAAAATCACTGCCATATCCTAGCAGTACATGTACATTTCAGTAATTTATTCAATAAGCTGAGCTTTTAACCACACATTGCAGGTAACCGCAGACACTAGGCGTGCGGACGCCTTCGACCTTCGCCATGGCGCGCATCAGCTCCGCAATGAGACTAGGATCAAAACCGAGTGGGACAGTTACCACAATAATAATAGATTGAGAGCGAGGTGGGTAGATCATGAAAAATTTAGTCCGATGATAAGATAATAAATAAAAAAGCAGGAAGACAATATAAGACAAGGAAGACAGTAAAATATAAGAATCATACTGATAAATATAAATACAAAGAAGTCATCCTGTTTTCATTCTATATAGTTTTACATATGATTACACACAAACACACACATATGCATACTAAACCACTCTTTATCCTGCTCTAATAACATTTCGCCGAACTTAATTGTACTATACGAATATTTAATATTTAAGTCTCTCATTGTAAGTGACACAGTACTTTTATATATGTGTATAAGAAATAAAATGTTCTTTAAACCGAATACACACTTCTAGTTTTTGAAAGATATGTGCATATTATATTTAATACGCTTTCTACACTCATAGCTCCGCACTAGGATTTTCTCCTGTGTTGCGGGTGCCATAGACACACAAAGACGAATACACAAACAGTTAGACCCAGAACAGAAATCTAAATTCAACATTCAGATGTGTGTCTGGCCGGGAATCGAACCCGGAACCCATTACGTATCAGACCGGTATGGTGACCGGTCCGCCACGCGGGTCGTCAAATTATATGAAACATATGTATCACTTTAATGCTTTCTTTGCATGCGAAGGAAAATGTCGCGATGAAGCATGAATTTACACTTTGCCAACGCAGTCAATTACGATCTAAATCATTATCGCACTGAGAGGAAACCCGTGCCTAGAAGTGGTACAATATCGATTGTCGGCGTCGACAACAAGGCACGCAGAGGGTTCCGTGTTTAAAGCCCAGCACGAGTATATCTTTATATATAAAAGCGAAAGGATGCTCACTCACTCATGTATTTATTAAACACAGCTTAAACTGCTGAAGGTAGAAACCTGAAATTTTTAACAAAGGTTCCTTTTATGACATAGATGTCAGCTAAGAACGGGTAAAAGTTTGTATGAAAGTCCGTCAATTTTGACGCAAGCTCAATAATCTAAGTACTTAGCTTTGTGGTTTGATATAATGGAACATCTATATTATTGTTTTTGAGAAATCAAACCGTAAGGGGGTTAAATAGGAGTTGACAGTTTTTTCTTGTTTTCGTGTACTAGTATTGCTAGTTTATTATATTTTAATGATTTTGCTTTGACTTTTGTTCCTGGTCCGACTGTACCCTAAAGTATCCACTATGTGGAAAACACGTCTTCGGGAATATCTGTCTCTTTTTCTCGAGGTTCTAAGAGTAGGATCCATCCTTATCAATTTAGATTTTGCTGCTTTTCAACTGTAAACAGTTTTAGATAAGATTTTCATTCTATTTTAAATTGGTAATAAATGTCAATAACAAGAACGGTTTATTGAATTTTCGAACAATATAAACTTGTTCATCTAGAACAGTTAATCTCAATGGTTTAGTCCGTAATCTGCTCGAAGCTCGACATAAATCTCAGAGCCCTCCGGAGTCTAACTTCCAAGATGCATGTTACCGGATCCTCCTCCGTCCTCCGCTAGACTAGAGCCTAGACCGGCTAAGACGCATAATATTAAGAAAGTTATACTGAGAGTATAACTTTGACTGTGTGAATTTGTAGTTGACCTAAAATTGACTTATATGATTTTAGACCGATATTATTGTGGAATTGTTACATTCTAATATGCGGTTTTAAATTCTTTACTGTCGATATTTCGACCTAGTTGCATGGAACGTCACGGTAAAACTGTTTCACTATGACCACTTTTTTCTTTTTTTTATAATTTGAAGTAGCAAACGAGCATTGTTTACTACTGTTTCTCGTTTGCTACGTGGATGAAGTAGCAGACGAGCAAGCATAGCTAGGTACTTTATCTAATAAAAAAAGTTTTTTTTCTACCCTACGATGTAACTCAGAACTCGGTTGTTATTTAGGTAGAATCATTGCTTTTGAGCTTTTAAAAATAAGAAGACTAAACTTATACCTATCAGATGATATGGCTATTTTATTTTCTTGTCAAAGTATATAGTTCCGAGTTACTTTGCTGCTTAATATTGCAAATATAGGCTCATTTTCCTTTTATGTGTATATTTGTGTACTGTAACAAATTATAGAGAACTAGGTTAATACTAAAAACTCGATTTATTTTTTTCATATAATATAATATAATATACGCAACTGTGTCCGATTAATGTAGCGTTATTTTTACTTGTAGAGTATTTTTAATTATATTTTTACTTTATTTCTTTATTAAAGTCTTAAGTACTTACTTGACCGTGTTATATTCGTGTTTTCTCATTAAAACCGTTGCACTGAATAAACGTCTATGTATACAAATAGCTTGTATATTCAAATTTTTCAAACGGTAGCAATGCAATGGAGTCGTTTGCATTAATTTAGTCTCAATGCCTTACTTTACTTTAAAGAATGTCTGAAAGAGTCTCTATATAAACAAGGAAAGAGATTATACATAAAACCAATACGCTTTCTACATTCATAGCCTCGCACTAGGATGTTCTCCTGTGTCGAGGGTGCCATGGACACACATAGATACACGAATACTCAAACACCCAGACCCAGAACAGAAGTCTAAATTCATCATTCAGATGTTTGTCTGGCCGGGAATCGAACCCGGAACCCATTGCGTGTGAGACCGGTATGGTGACCGCTCCACCACGGGGGTCGTGAAATTGCACAAAAAAGTAGAGCTGAGAATAGTTTGGTATCAACAAAATAATCTAATATTCGTAAATCACAGAGTATATGAAATCGAGCAATGGAAGTCTACGCTCCAAGAACTTCTCGATCTGCTCGACCGGGAAATGTCTGCATTAAAAGACGAGAAAGCATCTACAGAGAGGGAGTTAGAACAACTTAATATGCCTTTGTTGGTCTGCTCTGAATGTTTGTCGAACAGAGACGGCAGACGGAGCACTGAGTTAACATACGATCTGGCTGACACTGAGCTGAAGAAGGTAGGCTTTTATAATTGATGTAGTAAACGAGCATGATGTCCATATAACGTACATTCCGGGATCCCCCGTACATTTTTACCAACTTATTACTATCAAGCTAATTTTTAGAGAGTAGTTTCATTTCGTTGAGACGCTTAACTTCTTCCCTGACAACGATTCTCGATTGTGGAAGCTAAACAAAGTAGCAAGTATTAAATATGTTAATTAGACGAAATTCAAAAATTTATTCTTAACCGGTTTATATTTGGTAAATATTATTTATTATTATTATTTGTCTATCTAAGTTTATCGAAAAACTTTTTACCCTACAAAATGTATGGTTTGATCAAATAATCCCCTTTTTGCAACATGTAATTACGAGTTCATGAAAAATGATTACTAACCAGTTTTTTTTGTCTGTCCGAGTTGTAAAAATGTACGGGGGATACCGGACTAGTACGAAGTCAGTTATAGAATGTTAGGTCATAATTAAGTAGGAATATGAACGAATCCTTGCCACAGTTGCCAAGAACCAAGTATGGGTGCCCTGAGTAATATCTGTCTTATTCAAATTAGAACTATTTTTTTATAATATGGAAGTAGCAAACGAGCATGCAGTCCACTTGATGGTAAGTAGCGACTGTCGCCCACGGACGTCTGTAATCAACCCCAGAAAAAATTAGTCTTACAAGAGGTTGTCTACAGATGCGTTGGTACCCTTAAGTTGGCACGTCTCGGATAAGCATGCCTGCTTTTAAATGACAGAAAGTTTATATAATCTATTTTTTTTATATACGAGAACAATCATAGGGACTGAATCACTTCTCTGTCAATCTAAGAAATTTTGATAATGTTGGAATTAAAATGTATATGAAATACTTTTCCTCTAAAAACGTAAGTCGACGTAAATTTCTCAGTGATGTTGTATCAGAGCCGATATTATAGGAACGTTAACATAATTTCGCTCGTAGATAGATTTTATAAGCAGCTTTTAGTAGCGTAGAATATACATAAATGGAAAAGGTATTAGAATAGCAGCTTTATTAGAAACATAGAGTAATTACTTATGTTTTTTGTAATACCCATGCATGCGATACAAAAATCATAACAGAAGATAATCCTAGTGGCATACACAGTGAGAATCGTTTAAATGTAACAGTCGAAAGGGATTTGTCGCTTGTTCCGTTTACACAATGTTTAATGAAACTTTATGGGTGTATTTTATTTTTTTATCGAGTTTTTTTTTTCAAGAAGAGAGTAAAAAGCGAGGTTATGTTGCTTTTGTAATAAGTAATTGTTTCTAACGACTATGTAGTATATAGCATATGTTGTAAAGTCACTGTCGCTTATGACTATCTGTAACTTAATTAGAATAGAATTGTATCTGATATCTTGCTAATCATGAAAACTAAAATAGACTCGAATATAAGGACCTGCGTTACCACACCCTTCAAGAACTAGGCAACACTACACTAAATATCAATTTTGAATTCAATAGTTCTACGTTAGGCGTACCTCCAGCTGTTTTTATTTTTCTGCTGTTTTATTAAAATTTATTGATTAAATTCTTAATAAATATATCATTTTCGAAAAATGTAAAGTGATTTTAGTATGGCTTTTCAATGCGGATTGTTACAAATTACAAATACGAAGTCTATTCGCAATTTAATAATAATTAAAATTTATTGTTTTCAGGAACTTTGCGTAACTGAAAGCAACAAGAAGATGCTGATAGACCGTTGTCAATCCGCCTGGGAAAAGATAAATAAGTTGGAAGTCGTCAAATTTAAACTACAACTGGATTTGAACGATAAGAACGAAACTCTTCAAATTGATAAAGATATGCTTAACCTTGACAAGGACTGCGCAAACATTACTTACAAAACGGATTCTCTCAAGAATCCAAAAAGGTACGAATATAAATGTAGTTATTTATTTAGGAATTTTTAATTAAGGAATTTAATAGCTATAATAAAGTAATAGCAACATAGTGTATCATTCTAAAGTTATTCATATGAATTTTAAGACAAACGTTTGAAAATGACAGTTGTTTATTTTATACTAGCTGCACCTTGTGGCTTCACTCGCATTTAAAAATAAGTAACAAAACTTTAAATTGTAATAACTTTTACAATGTAAATTGATTTTAATGCCATTAAAACTATGTTACCTCCATATATGTATGTATGTATTAAAAATAATTATTTAATTTTGGTAAGTAGTTTTGGTTAATTTAGATTTTAAGTACAAAGACAAAGAAATAGACAAAAATGGCCATTATTATTTTATTCTCAGACCACCAAAATATTTTTTTTTGCAAATATATGCAATGTACAGCCACCCGAAAATGTCCCATTTGTTATATGTATGGCTAATAAAGTTTTCACATATCTGATTCAGACCTAGATGCTACTAAAATTTATAACGTTCACGATTGCCAAAGGTGTCATTTGGTCGAATTTGTATGAAGATTTTTATGTCAGGATCATGTGAATTGGTCGAATCGAAATTTGACCACCATTTTTTTTTTCAAATTCAAGAACCAAAGAAAATATCGTTCGTTTACACGCCACCTGTCATTTCTACAACATTTTTTTTTCATTTTAAGAAGAACTGTGTGACACTGCTATAATTACTCGACTGCGTCAGAAGGAGGGATCGAGCGAATGTATGTGTGTATGTATGTTTGTTTGGATGTATGTTCATTTCTTTGTCACGCGCTACAGCCCAACGGGCTTGACGGATTGTGACGTATGACATATCATTGGAATCTTCTCAGTTTGGAAAGTAAAATAGGCTATATAATTTTTAAAAAGGGTGCCTGTATAAAGGGAAAAAAAGGTGAAAGGGCCCTTTTTTGTTATCGACAACCTGGGTACGAAACGAAAGCTAGTAAATAGACCATTCGAAATATATATATACTTATCATAATCTTTTCGTACTACTACTATCATTTACATGACTATTATGACGAAAACTCATATAAAGCGTTAAATTAAATATATCATTATTAACAAAAAAATCTTTAAAGTAAAAGGTTTTTGTTTTAAGACTTTAAACAATGTTACTAGTTAACAATGTTATTAGTTTAATAGATAGATATTGAATTTGATTGGACGCTCAAAATAAACTAGTTAAAGGGCCGCTTATGTTATTAATAACTTACATAATAGAAGGGCCAAATGAACTTGAGAGGGATGACATAATTAGGGAGTTCTTACCCTCCTACCTTTCATCTTGTTAACGCGTAGGCAGGTAAGGATTTTCGGATCTAAAGGATATCCTCTTTGCTAGTACAGGTTCTCGGAAAGTAAATGCCTGTCAGATTTTGTTAATATTAAATGTAATGAAGGTTATACGAAATTATGTTGGTACAAGTCGACCAGGCTAAGTAGACGAATGAGAAACGTGACGTCACTCGCAAGCTCGCTTGTACTGATGACAAAAAAATAGCAATAATGATTTTTTGAAAAATGTTAATTTCAATGAAATGTGAAATTTAATAAATTTCTGTCTCAATAATTTATATATATATTTATACTTAAACAACGCTTTTTTACTTATTTTAGTTATCATTTTAACAAAAACGAATGAGTACAACAAATTAATATTTGCTTATTTATTTTATTATCTAAAATCAAAACAAATTAGGGAGTTTAGGTTCGATCGGTACTAGGACGAGAACGGGGCGTAAGGCGGGACCGGGAAGTGAAACCGCATTCCTTCCGTTCGTCTAGTTACGAGTAGCTTGGTCGAGTAGTACAAAATATTTGCACCTAATAGTAAACATTAAAAGTGGCTTACAAACATCTGATTTTATTTAATAAAAATAAAAGTCCTCTTCGAAATTGATCACACACAGATGTTTTATTGTTAGTATCAAAATTGTTAGTATCAAAATAGTAAACATCAGTTCGATTTGTAGGATTATAGACTGTTATTATTGCAGAATTGAAACACTCAAATATGTCACGGGTTCTCATGATATGCGGTTTTTGAATTTGTTTCATTACCTGCTTTTTACACTCATCAAAGCTTATTATTATTATTAAAGTTAATTTATTGGCAACAACGTTAATTTTCATATATTTTCTAGAATGATCACCTACGAACAATGGCTAGACAAATGCGAAGCGACGAAGAAGATGGCGACAGACGAACTGCAGGACACGTTACGGCTTCGTGAGTCTCTGTTCGTGGCGCGCGGTAGAGCCAGGAATGCACTACGAGCACAGACCGACGTCACCAACTACATGATGCGCCGGAGAGTTTACGAAACGCAGAGAGCTCGGAACGAGCTGCAGTGGCAAAAAATGAAGGTAATCTTAAGAAGGTTGATATAAATGTCATATGGGTTTGCAGAAGCTCCGGTCAGATCGACACTCAGCAAAATATTTATGTGATACATCTTACGTATCCATGATGGCATTATTGGTAAGGGAGAATCCTAACTTCAAAAAAAATGTAAGAAATGTTTGGATATTAAAGTACCTACACTCGTTTTTCGGAAGTATTCACTGCCGCCTATTAATATTTATAATAATCAATTGCAAAAATAATAGGAGCACTACTTGGTGTTCGAGAATTAAGTCGGAATGCTATTTACAACACTTTTAAAACCAGACCACAGAAGTGCGTTGCAAAGCTGTTTTACGCAGGCAGAAATGTCTTAAGCAGTATATGGTATCTAGTGTCTGGTAGTGGTTGTAAGGTCGAACCACAAAGAGTTATAAAAATTTTATTGACCTAACACAAATCATAAAAGCGAGATAATTCCACAGATGGAAGAAAATATGGATAAGCTAGCAACAGAACTGAAGACTATTGGCGAGCAATTTGCTGATAAAGTGAATGCGCTTAAAGTAGCTGAAACACGGTTGGAGACTAGAGGGTATAGGCCGGGAATCGAACTGGCTGGCGACGAAGCTGATACTGGATTGAAGGAAGAGGTCCGTAACTTAAGAGAAACGATCCGACAACTGCAGGAGAAGCTAGATTGTGCAAAGTGAGTAACATTTTAATACTTTAGTACTTTGAAACCATGGAACCATGGCAATCCAATACTATATTATTGTGGAAGTATCTGTCCAAACGTTTCATAGAGCGAACGACTGGTCCGAGAACTTGCACATACTTCGGTCAGCTACTTAGTCTAAGTATTCAACGAGTTAATGTCGCCAGCATTCTGGGAACTGACCCTAGAGTCAGTAATTTGGATGCATCTTATATATTTTATTTTAAACAATTTGTTATAAT
>DWLI01002157.1:0-13714 GCA_018249915.1 Cecropterus dorantes dorantes
GTTCGAATCCCAGATACGCAACACTTTTACACTCATATTCTTGTGCGAATGTGCGTAACGATATGCATATTGAACAACGTTTTACAAAAAATAATTAATTTAATTATCACTGCTTTACAGTGCAAGAAAACATCGGAAGGGAACCAAGGCTTCTAAGATTTCTCTAAAAGAAATTGTACAAAGGTGGGCGAATTTCACTAATTTACATGACCCAGCTGGGAGATATTGGTGAGTTGACGACGACGGTTAGAGATCAGCAATACATACGTTACTACCTTCATATACATTTTTATTCGTACCATACCGTTCAAACCAACCGGATTGAAATCACGGAGGTTTTATTTTTATAAGCTTCATAAGTAATGATAATAAAGTAAAAAAATGTTACCTGCGGTGCGGGGTAGATGGAGAACTCAAGTTTGGACTTCTTGCCGTAGTCGACAGAGAGGCGCTCCATCAACAGGGAGGTAAACCCGGAGCCGGTGCCACCACCGAACGAGTGGAACACGAGGAAACCCTATTGGATTAATAATATATTATACTTGTCTTATATAGATAAGTAGTGTTTTGATTTGTGTGCGAGAATGCGATGTAACATACGAGTATGTTATAATGGCGAAAGTTTAGAACTGATGCATGTTTCTTGCTCTCACATGCATAAACTACTGATTGGATTTGAATTAAATTTGGCTTATTAAATTAAATTACTGTAACTGTAAATTAAACTACTAAACTATTAAATTAGGCCCTTAAGGCCTAATTTAATAAATATTTTTTACCGTGGTAAATATTACACACCCCTTGTGTAATATTTACCGCGGGCAAAGGCTAGCGAATGTCATACTAATGTTATATAATCGTTTGTGACAAACACACATACATCCGAATGTGTGTTTATTACTCTTTCGCATAAAAACGAATGTTTTGATTTCGCCGAAATTTAGCAAACATAAATAGTTTAGGACTTGGATTAACACACGGGATACTCATTACAGTGGCAAATGATCGAAGCGGGCGGAACCGCGGGTAAAAGCTAGTATAGTATACATCGTGTTTGATTGTTGAGTTGTAACGTGCAATTGGTAACTTGTAACATGTTATATACCTGAAGTCCTGTGCACTGATCTGCGAGTTTCCTGATCCTGTCGAGGACAACGTCGACGATCTCCTTGCCGATGGTGTAGTGGCCGCGGGCATAGTTATTCGCGGCATCCTCCTTGCCAGTGATAAGCTGCTCTGGATGAAAGAGCTGGCGGTACGTGCCCGTGCGGACCTCGTCTGTGGAGAGAAAATGTAATGCTTGGAGTTTCTTAAATTGAAGACTTGACTCGACTCGACTAAATCAGTGTGACAGTAAGAGATTTTAAAGTAGTAGCGTTTCTGTGGGGTCTAAGTCATTTGAATAACTGTAACTGGACAAGTCTTACAGAATACTGTTACATGCATATGATGAGCATAAAATGAGCACATAGTTATGGATGGTTGTGAAAGTATATAGTAAGGAACTGATTGGAAATTGTCGTCAGACATTTTACATCCCGACCTCATGTCAAATTGTAAGTTAAAGCCAATCCAATTACAACGTATTACGGGGGTTTCTGAAGTATCCAAGCGAACACATAATTTAGCCACTAGCTTAAGTATATAATTCTTATTCGAGGGTACATTAACTTTGTAGATCTGTAGCTTAAACAAGCTACGGGGCTATAAGCGTAGTGCGAATGTGAGATGCATAAATATCAATTATGTCAACCATGGTTTTGTCAACTTTGTTCTGGGTATACGAAAATAATATAAGTGTCTTTAAAACTTGTCTGTCTTTAAAATTTATCTGGTTTTAAATTTACGCATCCATCAACATGGATGTTCGCGTCATTCGTCATAATAAAATAAAAATAAATTCGAGGCAATTTGCAATTAACGATTTATCACTACAAGCTTACAAATTCTGGGAATGACATGACTCAAAGATGAAAGGCGAATCAGACGCAAAGTGAAAAATAAATCCAAGAGTGATGCACAAGTCTTGTGTAGTACCTAATGAACTTTAATTGTGTACAGCTATGACTGCTGAATCTTTCAAAATGAAGTCAGTTTATTACCAAAAGCAGTCAAGTGGACTGTTTAATCAAGACAGATGCACTCAACGTTGCAAATGGTATAATTGAATCCATTCATGTTTCATTGCTCCGTGCCGACATTCTAAAGATTATCAGAGTTAAGAGCCCCAAAGACTAAAGATTCATTGTAAAGATTAATAACTTTTAAAACGCAATTTTGTTAGAAACGATAAGAACTCTAATTTTCGTTGCTCAAAATTAATTTGCTCTTCTTTATTTGAACATTGAAAAATATGTCTATATTTTAACACAAATTAAAGACCAAGGCTTGGCAACATTTTAAGTGGGGTACGATTTCAATATTATCGCATTTTGAAGTGTAAAATTTTTTTCATATCTGCAATTTCATGACCATTAAAAGATCGCCAAAATATTGTGCCGGTTCCTAAATGTGCCGTGCTTCCGCCTAGAGCGACCGCTCTAGGAAAATATCATTCAAGTAGGTAAGTAGGTATATAAGACAGTATTTAGAGGTCCGAGGTTCGACCTTCCGCGGTCCGGTCCACTAGTTGTCGACCATTGGTTTAGACGATTAAATCTTTTACTACATATACAAATTTATTTCTCAAATTTGAATTATACTCACCAACAATAAAAATGAAACGTGATTTAATAATATTACAACTCTGGTGGCTACTTAGTCGCTTCCCGTTAGCAACGAGCTCGCTCCTGCCACTTGATGTAATGGAAAGCCGCAAACATAGTTCACGAGACTGCAAGGTGCACTGCGGTTTCCTGCTCAGGTTAACAAGCATTCAGGCATCAAGAATGCGTAATGGTACATAACTATTTTAATAATAAAGGACGTGTTATACGCTATGTAGATTTGCTCCTGTGTAGAAATTTGTCCTTAGGGTTGTGAACCTGATACCTTTAAATTTGTCGAAATAGCATCAATCATATTTTTTTAGTATCTGCGCATTGTCGCCATATCGATATGACATGCACCGATATTCGGTTTTGATTTCCGTCCAAACATGCATTTTAAAGATGGATTTAGATTTCAGATTTATAAGTTGGAGTATTTAATGTATAATGATATCACTGGAATAAATAATCAATATTTTGTAAGCGTTGTTTGTGTAACAAAACTGTATCTGCATCATCTATTATTTCTTTGCAAGACAGTTTTTTTTAGGTTTCATTCTTATTTTTTTGTAACAAATTAAGTAGTTTTTTTCTAGTGTTCACTGTGAATTACGTGCACACCTACATAAACACTGAAAAAAGTGTGTATGTGAAGTCCAATTGGCACTTGGTCAGAACCCTAAGAGGAGGACCCGAGCCCAACAAAGGAAAATAATGTTTAATAATGGTTAGATCAATAGTCGTCGAAGGTAATTACGTGAAACAAAATAAGGACAGTGACTGTGTCGACATCGTTTACCAGATACGCACACCACGCATCCGGTGGCGTGTGACCGTGTCCGCGGCGTGTCGGGTTTCTCCGGGCTCGGTCGCCACTCGCCACGCTCGTATGCAAATCGGTGCGATGCAATTCGATTTGCAATGTTAGTGTGTTAGGCTATGTTCATACTTGTATTTATAAGTAGGCTAAGACAGTTAAGAAGGAATCTTTATAGCTTTTATTTAAAAATCTGATATCCTTTTTTTTGCCGTACTGCGGTACCTGCAGTACCTGCGGACGAACTTAAATGCTATGAATGAATATTTTGTAAAATTAATCATCAGTTCATTGCGAATCCAAATATCATGTCTGAAAAACTTAATTTTGTTTTTTGGGTAATATACGTTTTAATATATTTTCTAATATAGGTATTGTTCTGATTTTTCAATTTAAGCAAAGTGGATTCATAACGAATTTGCGTGGTGCGCACTGATTCAGGTAATCGTAAGTTATGAAAACTCTTTGACTTATTTTAAGAAGTTAGAGAATTGAAATCAATTATCCATTTCTCTTCATATATTTATAAAAAAATAAATTAAATTAGCAACAGAATATGTATAGAAGTTCGACTATAAACTTTGAAGTAATTAAAACCCTAATTATATGTAAATTTAAGAAGCGAAACATAAATTTCACAAATTTTGATGGATATGAACACACCTTTATTTTCCCAGAAAGAATCTGTATGATAAAAACAAGGATGTACGAATGAATAGATCTATAAAGTTGTGCTATGTAGATTATAGGTGTGAATATCGCCCAAGCGTGAAGGCTTGAGCGTTTATTTTCCATACATACATAAATACCTTTTTTTGTATTTTCACCAGTCTTGTTTCTATTATTTCTTTAAATTTAACATCGTTTCTTCGTAATTATGGAGGTTAATGGTTTGTAAATGTTGTAAAAATCCGTTATTAAAAGTTATACATTTCAAAAAGTTATACGCTTGAAGATACAAGATAGTTTGTATTAATTTATACTGTTTTAGTACTGAGACCTAATAAAAATGCGTTCTACCTAGCATGATATAAACATAACTACATATGATAAAATTCAAAATGCTATTGTTTTATCAGGAGACCGTTATTATGTTTAGTAATGGCGGAGAGAACATGCCTACAACATTTAATCGGCTAAATGTAATTTGATTTTTATTATAAATATAATTTATTTCTTAAAAAAACTATATTTATTGCCCTATAATTTATTGCTTCCAATAAATATTTATGAAACAAAAACAGATACTTAATATAAAAGGATGTGTAATAACCACAAGACATTAACATCTCATAAAAAATCATCAATTTGTGACGTCATAGTTCACATACACTTTTACGGCGCATCTGATAAGACTAATGTTGGACTAATGCTAGACTTGTTACACAGAATGTGACCAATAGATATAATTCGGTGCTATTAGGGCCGGGCCAGACGTAATGACCCGTTGGCGGTAATAACGGGCGCATTGCACGCCGGTTCAATAGCCCGACGAGTTTAAGTATCAAAGTTTATAATAGTACACGTGGTATAACTCATCGAAGTTTGATATTTGTACATTAAGTATGAAGCTATAAACACATGAGACTAAAATTGCCAAAAAAGTTTTACTTCAATCAAGCGACAATTAATAAAATCCATGAAGTTATTTTTTGCACATAACAATTAGTTGAAACTAAGGTTTTTTTAAATATTTATTACATATACTTACATATGGCATTCATATAAAAATGCAATACGGAAATGCAAAACTAATACTATAGTAACTGTGCAATACTAGATAGACACTGCGTAAATTTTCCATATATATATGTATATTATTATGCAGAATGTAAACAAGAAACAATTTTCGTTATGAATAGCCAACAACAACAATAACAAGAGCGATATGAATAGTATTGCCAGTAATAATATTAATGTTAATATAATATGAACTTATTGGACATCTTTCCTCATTTGCCTGTATGGGCGTTTATAACTGTGTCAAGAGAGAAGGGGAAAAAAAAGAAAAAAGTTCGCTGAAAATATTTCCTCCCTCAATGCTAAGGGATCCAGATAAATAGAGAACAAAATTTGTCCCTCGAAAACAAAAAAACCTTTTCGTTTAAAAACTTCCTCATGTGTGGTAATCGTAGAGAGTAGCGTAGTTTTACAGTTGTGTTTTTTTACGAGTTATACCTAAAAATAACTTCCAACATAGACTATCTTTAAACCTACATAGGTCTGACGCGCCCTACAATACACAATCTTGGCTAATGCATCAACTTTTTTCTTTACAAAATGTTCACCCCGGTAATGTGCCTCGCTTGACCTGAAAAAACTTCTGGCCTCTTACGACTCGTATTCAGAAAGTCGTTTAATATTCGTATGGAATGCAAGGAAATTATTCTCATAAAGCGGTGATTTTAAACAATTTTATAATTATTAACTACTAGCTGATCCCTGCGGTTTCGCTTGCGTTTAAAAAATAGTAACAAATTTTTAAATTACTTTGAATTGTAAAAGTTTTTCATAGAGTAGTTGGATTTTAACGAAGTACTGACTGGATTCAATATATAAAAAGTGTTATATTAGGATTGATGCGATTAAAAACAAAGGATGCACTAGAACATGCGATATTCTAGTGCATCCTGTGTTTAACTATTTTTTTAATAAGTAATTTGTTAAAATATAGATAAATTGTTGTAATATAGATAAATTAAATTCAATGTAGCTTAAAATGTACAAAATATACACTATTCTTATTATGGTAAGTGAGAGACGAGTTTCAACGAGATTTATTAGCCAGCAGTACACTTTTGAGTAGAGCCTTACACCTATGACGATTTTGTAGAACAAAAGAAGGCACATCACTATTTAAAAATTCACGTTTCAAATTAAAAACTAATATTTTAGTAAATTTACGTACCTACAAGTACTATGATGAATAATGAGCATTTCTGTGTTTATGCTTGATATTCTGATAGCACTCACTGCAGTAAATCAAAGAAGCCTTTTAAATGACTACAAGGTGGCACATTGCACGCAGAACGTTAAATAAATGGAATTAGGTGATATAAATCTGCTAGAAGAATTTATTACAGTCAAGCTACATACGTAGGTATATGTAATCGGATTTATTCATTTTTAGTTTGAAATTATGGTTGGAACGCAGCCAAATAGGCTGTAGGCACTGCAGTAAATTAATTAAAACAGCTTTAAATTACTAACAAGAAGTAAACTAAATTTATAAGATGTTGTAATTCCACAGAGGGAAAGAATTAAGGAAACTGTTTTTATATAATTATTTCAATATTATAATTTAAATCTTATATTGTAAGGGTTCCTTAATTTGTTTTAGTTGGTATATAGATAGAGTTCCTATATTTAAATTTTTAGAACTTCTGTCTCTCTGTGTGTTAGAAATAGCTTCTAACCTTAATTGTTGAATTTAATTAAAATTATTATTTATAGCTCGTGTAGTCTTTCTTTCATTAAAATTTATCTACTTTATAAAAGAAAATATAATTCAAAGTTATTTCATTGTTTTTTAACGAAGGTGAAACCGCAGGCATAGCTAATTCAAAATATAAACAGACAAAAGACGATTTTTTGTTTTGCAATTTATAATCACAAAGTAAAAAATAATTTGAGTAGAATGTTGTATCAGTAGATAGTTTTGCAAAGTTTTTTCACATTTAAATAAGACCACCCACAGGGTACGGCGTTACTAGGGTTGTCCCCTTTTTTTTAGCAATTAAAGTTTGATGGCTACAAAACGTAGAACAACGTACGTAGTTTTAAAAATAAAGTACAATTACAACTTTTATTATGACGATACGAGAGGAATTCCTGTCGGCTAAAAAAATAGGAGAAATCTTGATTATCTTTGACGTCTGTGTTTCTGCAACTGGACGAGCATAAAACGGTCGCCAAATCTATTAGGACCTTAGTAACGTGGCATTGAAAATAGAATCTTTGTTTCATACGAAAATGCTTATGACCAAACTTGTTTTAATGCCAGATCATAAGCAAAATGAAGTATTTCTATGTCCCAATAGTATGTAACAATAGTTCATGATTCGGTGGACAACCCTAGCTGAGTCCAATAAAACGAAGTTCAATCAGTTTGTGAATCAGCGAAGATAATTTTTGCGAACAAAACATCCGAATGAATTGATCTCATTTCTGAAGCCGATTACAAAATACGTTAGTAAGATATGGTACGAAGAACTCGGAAAACTAGAAATATATTTTATATTTCTAGCAATTTCTATTTCCTAGCACAGAAGAACTTCGTCTGTAAAGTTAGAGTAAGTAAAAGAAGCTATTTATAAACATTAAGTGGTAGCGCTGCAGTAAATATTTATAAGTGCATACTGCAGGTCATGGACTTTCTGTGTGATACCCAAAATAGAAATATTTGTATGTTTAGATTTGTTAAAACTATTCACTGAAAGAAATATTTCTTACTAGGTGTGCTACGCAGTTTCACCCGCAAGTAAATAAGAAAAAAAAAACAAACAAACATAGCGTGATGTTATATAACCTGTAGCCTTCCTCAATAAATGGACTACTCTAAACAAAAAGAATTTTTAAATTCGAACTAGTAGTTCTTGAGATTAGCCCGTTCTACCAAAGAAACTCTACTGCTTTAGAATATTAGTACAGATTTTCTACTGTATTTATTTCGTATTAATTTGTATGACGAATATCGTATTTGCTATTTAGGAAAAGTACCTTTGTATCAAGAAAACATTTTTCCCGGAGTTGTAAATTGCGTTGGCTTTTGGAATGTTTGTAATGAAAACCTTTTTTTGCTGATATATATTAACTTTGAATATACAGGGTAGAACAAAGCTAATGCTACCTGCAAGCTTGAAATAGCAAATTTTTACCAACAATAATTTTGATGTTTTTAACTTCAAGTATATGGGATATCGTGAATTATTTCGTTGCCCAGATAATAATTCCCAGGACGACTACCTGAACTTTTCTCTTGAAATTGGATTTAAAAACGTACCAACAACAGTAGGTTCAAGATCGACGAACACGGCTCTGGGTACATGCTTGCCCGCGCCGGTCTCGCTAAAGAAGGTGTTGAAGGAGTCGTCGCCGCCGCCCAGGGTCTTGTCGGAGGGCATCTGTCCGTCGGGCTGGATGCCATGCTCCAGGCAGTACAGCTCCCAGCAAGCGTTGCCGATCTGCACGCCGGCTTGACCGATATGGACTGAGATGCATTCCCTCTGGAAAGATATTACATAGTTAAGTATTTTGATTATAGCTGCTTCTTCACTAATCGGATTTAAAGAAGCGTGGTATATGGTCCAGGCTTCCCTTTTGTGGGGGAGACAACTGAATACCAGTGAAACATAAAAAAATTGTATTATTTTCTATTCTGACTAGGTTAAAAAACGAGTAATGAATGCTTTAAAATTATTAACGACCTAAATCTTATTATTTCGTATTTTTCTACTAAGGTAGCAAATTTACCATTTATTTCTAAACTCTCAACGTGTAGTGGTAGGTACTGTCCACTAAAAACAAATCAGTGTAATAAAATAAATTAAATTTATAATTCTATAGAGGCGTATCATCCAATCTTGTATATCATAAATAATCAACCAGTCGGCCAATTAAAATATAATAAAACTATCAATCACTTGCTGTCTAAGAAGAAAGGATGACGTTAAAGCTTTTAAGTATAATGAATTTCCAAATACACAAAAAAATCGAAAATCTCAGTAAAAAAGGTTTTCGAAGGTACGATTAAGGGTAACGATGTTTAAAAACCTATACAAATCAAATACAATTCGATTCAATATGGTTCATCAACCCTTATACAAAAAATAGGCTATTACAACTGTTTGAATAAGGCTTATTCCTTCTAATGTGTTTTCTATTACCGTTAACGATTACAATGATAAATGACTGATTTGACGCTGAAATACACTAAACATAACCACTATTACAGCTACTATTGCTTGTTTGTTTGCTATGTTTCCTTTAATAAATAATATACCATTTATTGATAAATCCTTCGCGTTAAGTTTAATTTATTATACTTGTACTTGGTGTATTAATTATACCAAGTGGTAAAACGAATGTAGTTCGACCGGGCAGGTACCACGCCGTCTATTTCCCGCGTCAGGCAATTCTTGCGTGAGGAGGAACGGGAGTTACCGGCTCACTTATATATGAGGCGACCATCTTAGACCTCGGGAGTAGCAACGTATCTGTGATCGACTTCAGATAAAACCCCTGTTCCATATAAAGTTGCTTACAGATGTCCATGGGCGGTAGTGACCACTTACCGTCGGGTGGACTGCTTGTTCGTTTGCTACATCAGTCTAATACAAAAATCCTTTGTATAAAGTGTAATTTATTAAAACAAATTTAAGCACAATAATTGTAAATACCTACATGTACTTCTAATACCGTAATTTTCATTGAATTTTTCAGTGAATATCGAGGATATAGGGTTGGGTACGTGACACGTGACAATACCATTAAATTATAGAGGACGGGCAATGAAGACAAGGGCAACGAACCGTGACGATATGAATTATGGTTTTTGTGGTTTTACTCTATTGGACTATTGGGTAAGTAGGCATATTTGGGGTTAACATTTTTAGTAGTTTACATTAAGTGGAATAAAGTTTTGATAAGCTATAAAATAAGGACAAAGTGTTTTTACAGATAGGTACTATAATATTGATTTTTGTATAAAATATATACATATACAGGTCCGACACGCAATGGATTCCAGGTTCGATTTTGGCCAGACCGAAATCTAAATGATGAATTTAGATTTAAGTTCGAGGTCTAGATAATTGTGTCTTCGACTTTGTGTGTTTTCGTGGTGTCGTGGGTACCACGATCATACTAAAATGCTATTGTGCGGCTATAAAAAGCGATATTCTATATGAATATCAATAAGTTACAAACATCTGAATCTGTACGGGTTGCAAATGAAGCTAGTACCTAATTAATGATCGCGTACTATCCTACCCATATCAGTGGAGTGTGAGAACTCATTCTAGCCAATAAATAAACATTACAAAAACAAGAAGCATACTAAGCACGAACTAATTGCATAGAGAAATTTACCATAGACTTACATGATCATTGCAAGATCATGATTATTTATACGAAATTGTTCCTTAATACGTTGTAATTGGGTGAACTTGCTAATATTCTATTCGTAGTAGGTTTAAATGTAGTGTTGTTCAGAAATATAAATATGTTATAATATAAGACTATTGCACGGAATAAATTTAAAGAGTTATTATAACTAATTTAATGTGGTGGACATATTGTTTAAAACAGATATATTAATTTAACATATATTTTTATATTATTTTCCTAAGCACGAAGTTGTATTTTCGCACGTTGAATGCGTAGCGTTTGATTGTGCTCTATTCTCACTTTGTCAGTGACAGGTCATCCACCTTAGCCACGTGACATATTGTCTCCTGTAGGAATAATAATTAATGTTAATTTTATATAATTTGATATATTTGAGGACTGAATATTCCTATTTTGCCTTAAGAATGAAGGGGCAAACCGATATACTCACCCTTAGTAAATAAATCCTTATTTTAATAGTAATAAGTCTATCAACACATACATACATTGGATGTCTACATAACATGTACCAACATCCAAGCTGTTTATATTTGAAAAAACAAACAAAACGCGCTAGAGAGACAACATTGACATGTTATGTTGTATGTTTTATATAAAAAACTATAAACTTTTTAAAAATGTTTTTCAGGCCACCAGTATGTCTGTAACATTCATGGAAATGAACATGCAGTGAATTTCAATAACAGGGGAATAAATTGGGGATGGTTTTATGGCTTTCGATATTCCGTGCCCATGTCGTTTGATTTCTGGATAGCTCTACTATTTTACAGGATAATAGCAAAATTAGCATTTTATGGTTACAACACACGATTTTTTTCATTTTATGATAATATTATCTCTGTTTAAAAGCACGAGTATTGCTGTTAAGTTTTGATAAACTTGAATACATAAAAGGTATGTATTCATGTATTGTATACAAAAAAGTATATATCAAATTTAAAATAAACACATGTGATTTAAACGAGACTCGACATAAATATAGATAAGGCTGGATAGTCAAGCTAGTATTCCTGGCATTCTTAAAATAGCTGCATCCTTCCTAGATCCGTATCTTGGAGGAACTGGGTCCATTATTGGCGACGCTGACGCAGGATGAGGATATCCTGAACAGGATACTCTAGTATTTTGCGATTAAACGTGAATTTCTATGTAATGTATCCTGTACCTAACTGACGCGATATGAACAATTCCATGATTCCTAGTTTCGAGTAAATTGTAACATAATTTTACTGTCCCAATATAAGAACTACATTAAGAATTGTTATAGATATAATAAATGAGTCAGACGTAAATACTTCATTCGTCTACTTCGATATAATACACTTTTAAAAACATTTGGGGATTTCTGAACTCGTAAATTTAAGATTCGCTCTGTATGTATAAGTTCTGTAACCGGCGGAGGAGGTTGTTAATATATGGTTTAGCATTGGTTTTTTCATGTCTATCAGCTTGCCCTTTCGAGAAGCTAAACTTTAGAAATCCAATGTGTAAAACATTTTAACTAACGACTAACAGAGACTATCAGAGCTGCTATTTATTATAAAGTATCTAAGTGTGAAAACCATCAAAAATTACACAAATGAAATAGCCATAGAAAATGTATGATTACACTTATAGCACGTGTCGAATTGCCGACGAGCTAACGAGCTCCGTTCACACAAATTCGTATCCTTTTTTTTGCAAAACTTTGCCAAAAATAAGACGTTTTAGTTCGTCGCGTGTATGTTATTTTGTTTGACAGGTATATTTTTGGTTCCTCACTTATAAATTTACTATATGAAAATATATATTTAAATAAAAAAATCGTTTGGTAATCGACATTAATTATTCTTATCTCTTTTTAAAATGCCAAAGAAAAAAAAATCGGATAAAAAATTAGAAAAAGTACTAAATTGTTTCGTATTCAACAACTTTTATTTAAATTGTAAGTAAAACTTTTATACAACTTTGTAAATATCAACAATATATAAATCCTTGTGTCCCTGTTCAGCTAATCTAGGATAAGATTTTTAGAAAACCAAAGTCAATTTTTGGTTTATTAGCATCTTTTGTTCAAAATTTCACGGTTCTAGACACACCGCTAGACGTGTGATGTTTGTTAGTGTCAGACAGTTTTTATGTAGTAAACGTGTGAATGTTTATTTAATATGTTTAAAACCATGCATTTTGATGTTAAGATTGATATGATTCGCTTGAGTTCGTCGAACTTAGACGTTTCAAACGAGTCTTTGAAATAGTATTTATGACTTATCTCCGGTAGGATTCACTGACTCTAATTTTATTAGGTATAATAGGATCTCAATCATGATAAACTTATTTATCTTACTATTGGACAAAAATCGAGGAGATGAGCAACTCCTGTGTATTATCAACACTTACTGCGGTCACCAACACGCATGCAGGCGCAGCGACTATAAGATGCCACAACACGCCATCAGGGAAGGCTTATACAAAGCTGCAGGCCTAAAAAGGTCTTGATAAATGGATACAAAAAAAAAATGTTTGTAAGTTAAGACTGGACCACAAAAATGCGTTTTTACACTTGTTTCGTTTAAACTTTCTCAAAATATTATATTTTCGTCTGTTTTTACTAATCCAGTTAATTACTTCTAATGTATTTTTAAAAGCAAAATTTTACTGTGACTAAATGGTAACAAACACGTGAATCATTCGTTAAAAAGCACCAAAAGCAACTATTATTGTCTATTTACTTGAAAAGTACTCTGGGACAGTTAAATTGCTTCTGTAACGAGTATGGTGGGTGTCAGCCGAATTTCGATTAATAAACGTTTTACGACCTACATCTTACCTTATACGGGTTATTTATAACACCAATTTGATTGTAAATGCACGTTATTGGTTCCATTGGATTGTACGGTATCGAATATGGATGTCGAATGGTCTAAAAAGAAATCTAGTTTATATACAAGATGTTGCTAATTATGTTATTGTAGGTATATTCCATAAAAATAAAAATATTATTTATAGCGAAGTTTTATTTTGTGGGAGAGATAGGGAAAATAAAAATATAAAATTAATTCTAAAACTATACATATATGTA
>DWLI01002158.1:0-13713 GCA_018249915.1 Cecropterus dorantes dorantes
CGACGAAACTACGTTCTACGAGTATATGAGCGCCGACTTCAGAACTATATACTATGTACTGTCTTTGTACTAAACCGGGAAAATGTAAAAATGAGACCCCCTGTGAAACTAACCGCATACAATGTCGGTCGAACCCTGTCGATCGGTCGTGGTATCGCGGAGTAAAGCCTGAAAAGCCTGAAAAGCCTGAAAAAAAATAGATAACCTCTCTTCCGTAGGAAGTCGGTTAAAAAACGATCAGAAACTAAAAAACAAAATACGCGGTTTTTGAAGAATCATCTCGTATTTCGTGAAGCTCCGTATATAAATATGCTATGTGGTATCGTATATCACGTTTTGATATATTTTGGGGATATGTAACAGGTTAATTTATATGAAACCTGTTGCATTGACTGACAGGAACGTCTCGATCATTCTGATGTGTCATGATCCCTCGTAATGAAGATGGATGGCTCACTGAAACAAGGGTTCGATGTTAGGATTCAATTTTTGGTTTTTGATATGCACAGAGTCTTGGGTACGATTCTCTTATTGATAAACGGTCAAGGGTCACGTCACCGAAGGATTACTACAGCTTTGAGGACGGTATATAGAATTATCAAGCGTTTGTTTTCTAACCCACTTCTTAAAAGAAAAATCTATTCGTCATGTATAGTATTTTAGAATGGATGAATTTAAAATGCGTAAGCAGTTGTCGGCGCTTAAACTAGATGGCGCTGAATCCCTTTCTGAATCACGATAACGATTATAGTTCGTAGCGTGTATCAAACCTCTAGTTTATTATATCCGTAATAAGTTACCTGAATTTGGGCTGCAATGATTGCTTAATCGATTCTTGAAAAGCACAAGACTTATGCTTTTTTTTTTTCTTTTTACACATACACGCTTATTTTTAATTTTTGGACAAATTTTTCTCAGTGATATAATGTGAGAACGTACTACAGACCTATTTTTCTTCAATTTAGTTTGTAAACAAGTTTATACACATACAGGGTACAAAATTAACAATTTAATTGCACAAAAATATATATTTCAAACTAAACTAATTTAAATGTAATAATTAAGTTGAATTTGGAATACAAACGCGTAATATAATATTTTTTTTTTTATATTGTTCTTATCTTGTTTTTATCTATATTGTTCTTAACATTGGGTATTAAACCATGTTTTTATGGCAATAATAATAATTATGTGAGATGGTAACCGTGTGTCCGGTGACAGAATAATTCTTAAGGTCTAATCTGAGACAGTAGTGAGCGACCTTATCGTATGCATAACCGCAGAGTAGCCATCAACAGAGGCTACATACATGCGAGGTATAATATACATGGCATATTAAATTATATCAATAATTCACTGAAACGAGCATTTTAAAATTATTAAGATTCTATACTTTTATACAGATATTATAAAGCAGTAGAGTTTATTTGGTTGAACGGGCTGATCTCAGGAACTACTGATTCGAATTAAAAAAAAAATTAAACTAATATTATAAAGCAGTAGAGTTTGTCTCGTTGAACGGGCTAATTTCAGGAACGAAATCTAATTTAAAAAAATATTTTTGTACTGAAAAGTCCATTTATTGAGAAAGGCTATATGCTATAATATATAATATATTTAATCACGCTATGTTTATTTTTTTTTCTTATTTAGTAGCGAGTGAAGCCGTGTAGCACACCTAGTTTGTAATAAATGTAAAAAACGGAAGTTCTGTCTGTACAAATCGTATCATATATGTAAAAAAAAATGTTTTTGTAGACATTTCTTTGATTTTTGTCCGTGTGTTTGCAATCACATTTAAAATATATTTTTAGCCAATATTAGCCTTAAGGTATTTTTTATTTTATTAAAACCAACCTACTCTATCAAAAGTCAAAGTTATATTAATTTTTATACGCGTCTAACCACCGGAAGAGGCTACATACTAAATATAATGCCTGTCAAAGATCGAAAATTGACAATTTCTGTCTATTCAAATTTGTCAACAAAGTCTATAGACAAAAATTAAATAAATTTATTATTTATTAATACAGTCCTAAAATTAAACTATAACACATTTCGAAATATACTAACTTTGATTAAATTTTACCAAAATACCACTTCAAACTTAGTAATAAAGCATTAATTCGAATAATATATTTTTCACGCGTATTACAGTTATTTCAAAATTAATCCGCAAAAAGCCATTAAGTGAGAGCGACTATTTTAACGAAGCATTATTCCAAAGTTTGTTACCCCGCCGAGAATCGAACAGCCAACCCTAGTTATCTCAGTACCAACACAGACGGAACAGTCATAAATAAATCCCTAACAACCAAAATCAATATCCGAGAGACGAGGGGTGGGGGCTGGAAGGCACGTTCCACTTGGTCACATTATGTATGACACAACGTCAATTCAACGTCAAATTTATCTTTGTTTTGTATAAGTTGACCCGGCAGTCTTTGTCCTATCTTAACTATGACTTTAAATTCGATTTCGTAAAACAGACAGTTATATCATACGTCATAAGGTTATATTCCAATCTATACTAATATAATAAGCTGTAGAGTTTGTTTGGTTAAATGGATTAATTTCACTACACACGGAACTACTGATTCGAATTGAATTTTTTTTTGTGTATTGAATAGTTAATTTATCGCGGAAGACTATAGGTTATATAACATGCTATATTTGCATTTTTTGTAGTAGCTGTTGAAACCGCGAGGCACTATTAGTAAATTATATTATCAATGCAATGTAATGAAAGGTCGTTAGGTTTTTTTTTGTAATTTTGCGCGCAACCATTTTATTTTTTCTTTTATAAGGTCTCGCTAACAAACACGACAAAATAATTAACGAAATTGGTCCAGACGTTCACGCGTGTGACCAAGGAAAATAGAACTACGGAGACACGTACAAATTGTCAGTTACATTATGCCTGAATAGAGATGCCTCGCAGTTTCACCCGCTACTACATAAGAAAAATCCAAAAAATAAACATAGCGCGATTTTATAGCCAAGTAAAATGCAAATTTTCAAGTCACTAACTTCAACGGTGTAGAACTTTCAAATAAAAGTTTTTTACCCTTTTCACCCCTTTCGGAGTGGAATATCCAAAAATCCTCTCTTAGTGCTCCTCTACACTCCCTAAGTAGTTACGGCTGTGTGTTGTCTGTCAGTGAGTCACTTAGTAACGGAAGAGTTTTATATATATAGATTGCATGCTCGTTTGCTACTTCAATACAGTAGTAAATAAATCTTCAAGTCTGTCTTAAAGATCCTCACTGAGCTCCAAATGAAATTTTGCTTCAATATTACCCTTACCATATATATATACTAGCAGACCCGTGCTCACTTCGTTGGGCGTCAAAATTTTAAAGTTAAAGTAACGTATCTTTTAAGTTGGATCAAGCTGCACACGGTGTGAAAATTTGGTTGAAATCGGTTCTGTAGTTTAAGAGTTTAACGCGGACAAACAACGTGACATGTAATTTATATTAAGATATATGTACTCCGTGCGTTTTTTAAGCTTTCACATCTGTAGTCACTTCTAAAGTGCTACTGTTTTTTTTAATCTTTTTTTTGTTACAAGTTAATGATAAAGGCGTATAATTAGTTTTATAATGTATCTTTCCCGATAGGCCGAGTCCGAAGTGGCTGCACTCAACCGACGCATCCAACTGCTGGAGGAGGACCTCGAGAGGTCCGAGGAGCGTCTCGCGACCGCCACGGCTAAGCTCGCCGAGGCCAGCCAGGCCGCCGATGAGTCGGAACGGTGAGTTCTAGCCAGTATACACCGTTATACAGATCGGTTTTGTGACTGGTTGCTGTCGTTGGTTGTTGTTCCATAACACGTTTTTAGATGTTTCTAGATAAAAGATTTTGATATTAAATTTATAAGATATAAACGACTTAGTCTAGGCTTTATGAGGCGTATTTAGAACGGATGTTCAAAAATCGGTTGATTGATCAAAAAATCTAAACTGAGAGCATGTATGAAAATTGACGCCAGAGCTAATCACGAGATAATTTTGGTTCTAAGTCAAGACAATATTTAGAAAGAAAGAAAATCTAACGTACCACCTATAGCTAGCGAGTAGTGACCTAGGTGCTACTAGCCCAAACTAAGTTTTTTTTCGATTAGCTAACACAAGCTGAAAGGATAAGGGTAAAATTAAATTAAAAAAAAAAACATATATGAGTCAATTTACCTAAAACTAGCTATAGAATGTCATTATATTAATCAAAACAATGAACGAATGGAATTGAATCATTTTTTATTTAGGACCGGATTTTTATACGTTTCTTAGGTGTATTCCGCTTTGATCAACCAGGTGATATAACCTAGGTGTTCAAAGGCGACTCATTGGTGTCCTTTGATCACCTGAGACATAATCACCTAGGCGATGGTTTCATACAGTCCCGGTTAAATATTAATTTGAAAATTTCAACGTTGTTATGGAACTACAACCTACATTCTATATTCAACTTTTATTTTACCTTTTATAAAGGGGCGTGCACATTACGTAACTCGTGCTTTATGAAATGTCAACAAGATATTTTTTTAATGTTGCCACTTCACTGGCTGTAAATGTCAGAATTTATTACCTATAATTGTTTCACACTTGAGATAATATTATGCAACGCTTAATATAAAACTGTATGTGCATTATCGTTTAATACAACATGTTACTATTGAAACAGTTCGTAAATTATTAGTAGATATACTTACAGAATGTGAGTATAAAACATAATAGGTACATAATCGATGGTACCATAGAAAAAAACGTTATCATAGTGTTATAGCGTCGACCGCTATAAAGACATACTTTTTACTATAGCGTGTGTTAGCAAGATAACATGTCACGAACGCGGTATAAAGTTAATCCATCTGTAACGATGATGATCTTTTGAAATGGAAAAAATGGAATGGAACATGCTTCAATGTTAGAAGTTACGAGTATTTCAAATAACGGTTTAAAAAGTAGTGAAGTTAAAAAATAACATTTTTTCTGTGTAATGTGGACGCCCCTTTATGATACGAAAATATTGAATATTTTGAAAATACAAAATTGAATATTTTGAGTGTTTTTTTTTATTATTTTTTGTGTGCATGTATTTTTCTTTAATTCTGCCCATAACCACCATATTTTCTACGTATTTCCCTGAGTTTTTTTTCTATTTTCCGTTCTTAAAACTAGAATCGTTTCAGTTTTTTTTTCTACTTTATTCTAAAAAAATATTTATTTTCTAAATTGTACTTTAATGATGCGAGCTATTCTTTAGTTAAATTATTTACTTATTACGATGAATAAAAAGTTTATATTAAGAAAAATTAAAGAAAAGCTCCCCACTGTAAATTTGAAAGTGTGTTGTGTGACACTTCATCAATAAAATTGTATACCCATATACCATACTTTAACGTGTATCGATGTTATAACACGCATGTGTTTGGCCCCGCACTAACCAGAATACGCAAGGCGTTGGAGAACCGAACCAACATGGAGGACGACCGCGTCGCCATTTTGGAAGCCCAGCTCGCCCAAGCGAAGCTCATCGCTGAGGAGTCCGACAAGAAATACGAGGAGGTGAACGCTTGTGATGTTGGGTGTAGGTGACGCCAAAATTTGTGTCCGTTCGGAGAATTAAATCCACATCTGATTGAGCATTAAAAATGGTGCATATTCTGTGCATAGACTAAAATCACAGAAATGACAGAATCAAAAGGTACATGGTCTGAAGACAGCAATATCATTGCATTTCTAAGTAAAGTATTCAATGACTTCACTGAGTTATGACGTCAAAATTATCATGGTATTATGTAGTCAGTATAAATCCTGTGATTTAAGTGTATGCCAATAAAGTTGTTATAATTTTGATGGCCGCGTTGCGCTAAATTATACCAATAAAACGGTACTTAATTTGCCGAATTCTCCAAATGGGTCATAAACTTTGGCGTTAATTATATTATCTACGGTCGTTGCATTTCACTATCACGCGTTACACACTATTATCAACTCTAAGCGAGATAAACGCCATGTGACGCGTTTTTGTGAAATGAAACCACTGTATCGTAGACGGAATAATAAGGTAGAACAAGGCAACGAAATATCCCGTTACGGCCGAAGAAAGTGAGAGGGCAAAACAGGAATGCTATCCTTGTCTCCGTACGTAAATCGACTAAACGTTGGAGCTATGTATGAAAACAAGAATAGCTACTGGATTGTTCTCTCACTATAATCTCCTTATTCATGAACACTTTAAGTAAAACTCAAGCAAGACAACACCTGCAAATATTTTAAAAGTTGATATTAAGCGTTTATGACTAAGCCAAGATTGTTGCTACATGCTAGGTCTGTCTTGCCTATTCTATCTATATGTTCTACGGCTGTTATACGTACGTGACGATTGGTCATAGACCCATGTTTTTCATTAAAATCCATTGTGGCTACGGGCAGTTTTTTGCATTGATTGCGGAGCCGTACACTCGGCCGGATACAACCGGCGCCACCGGTAGTATGAAATTAGCTACAATGATCATTAACACGTAACGTAATACGCAGGGGATTGGGTTGCAGTAAACTTTGCTTGGAGTGAACTTACGCGTGGCTCGAGTGGCCAGTGCTCTGTTTATCTGTTTACGAAGGTCGTTAGAGGCGTTCGTGTATAATTAACTACATGTTATCTATGCATCTAAGGAACTAGGAGTCTTAGTGACTTACGTCATCATCATAGATGCTCATGTGAAATAAAATCACGTTCTTCAACTCACGTACGTGTAATAACGTAGTTCGAAGATTCTGCTTTAGTAGTAAGCTCGAAAATTCGATTTCGAAGTCGTTACTAACATTTAAACAGATTAAACAAGTTCTTGTATATTTTGTAACGACTTTGCAATTGAAACGTTCGAAAACTTTCGATTCGTCACTTAGAACGAATCGAAGTTTTATTTATGTTCTTAGTATATAATGACATGGAGTCTATTAGCTATAATTAAAAACAAATTAAGATACTGTAGCTGCGTATGTTAATTTGTTATCTAACGATAAATAAATTGAAAATAGCATTAGCGTCGACAATTTGTTCTATTTTCATCGGACTTAATACAAATTGACGCCGCGAAGGCTAGGACACTTAATGACATATTTCTTTCAGCGATTTATTCCTGCAGGATGCGTGCCGCTTTAAATGTCCTTCGCAGTTGTGTGTGTCGTCTCTTGCATGTCTCTAACTCCTGGGTTACCCTTGATCTGTAAATACGTCATCTGATTCAATTGTTTGATCAAAATACTCAAGTGTAATGTTCTCGGGTCCAGTGCCCGCAAGGTTCTGGAGAACAGGTCTCTGGCCGATGAGGAGCGCATGGACGCCTTGGAGAACCAGCTGAAGGAAGCCAGGTTCCTCGCCGAGGAAGCCGACAAGAAATACGATGAGGTCTTTGGAGTGTCGATGTCGTTTGGTTTTGCTTGTCTCGCTTAACTCTTCCAACGAATCCTCGAATTTCATACTGCATAATCTTCCAACTCTTAAACCACCCATTTTTATAATTCAAATTTATATCCGGCAAATATGTTTACTTGATTATGTTTCTGCATCCAGTATTTTGTTTCTATGGACAACGCTTCAACCCTTTTGAGTGCCCCTTATTAATTATCTTCAATTCTGCGAGTCAATTCTGCATTTGTTGTCACATTTAATTAATTACAAAACGTTGAAATGTTTTCCTCGTCTCTATAAATATCTCACCGCTGCGTATACTAATATTAATAATAGCGTGAACAAAATATATGTAGTCTTCAATGTGTGATATTACAACTAACTAAATATTCCTTCAATCAAACAGGTATTTGTGCTAACTTCGTTTGGATATGTCGTGTATAGCATGATCTTGTAAATTGAAGAAACGTATTGTTGGATTGTTGTCTATGTAATCCTTAGCAGGTGACACACTATCTCGATAGATAAGATAAACTTAACGTTATTCACCTTCAATTGGCTATTCATCGAGGCAGCGGGATTTAAAGTAGAACATGTATACCAGATGGTGTTAATAATACTGTCCTAATTCCCCTGACATATGACCCTGCATGGCGAAGGCAATCTTAAAAGTCAGCGCCCGAACATGGAGTCGTATCGTGCCCGATCTTGCGGTTCTTTGCCTAAAAAGGAAGAACGAGTCCCTGCCTCGCATATGTCGTTACATAAGCCTTACTACCATATATGAAAGGTGCAGTTGCTCAAGACTTTAATAAATGGCATGTAATAGTTGAGAATTTTTACGTTTCATATTGATGTCAAAGGAAAGATTGTGAGCTTGTTGTGTGGTGTCTCCAGGTAGCTCGTAAGCTGGCCATGGTTGAGGCTGATCTGGAGCGCGCGGAGGAGCGTGCCGAATCCGGTGAATCGTAGGTTTCCAATGTATTTCGCCGAAAGGGCCGTCGCTCCGTTCGATATTGTCACATGCCCAAATATGTCGTGCTATTATACATTCATTCTAATTCGAGAGGGATCCTAAATTCCTCCGATGGCATGCCAGACAATATTGAATGATAGTGTCGTGGTCCTAAGGCTCAGTTTTGCAAGATTTCGCCACCGTTCTGCATGGTTGTTCATTTGCATTCTTAACATCGCTGCACTGTAACCCGATTTACCTACATTGGTATTTCTAACATCGGCGCTCACTGTTATTTTTTATTGCATGTTCGTTTCTAGGTCGTCGGCGAGATCGAGCCCAGGAAGGATGCGATATTTTATTTGTTTTTTTATTTATTTTGCATCTACCATAACATTAACAGAGTTGCCCGTTCAATCGAGCCGTTGAACGGGCAACGTTATTAATTTTAAGGCCGTACCGGGAAGTGATGTTTGCACACATGACTCTCATGCGAAGCAAGCATCGCTATCCTGTTATTGTCAAACTACGAAACAAGGGTTGCCCCATCTCATGGATATTTCTCTATGTATAACTATCATGTCCATGTGTCGACTAAACTTCCGTCTTCAGTGTGTGTATCACTTGAACGTGCCTATAGGCTAGGTTGCCAGGAAATATGTGTGGTATAGGGCAATTTTCGTTTTCAGATATGCACCGCATTACACCAGAATTACTGGCCGTATGCGTGCCGCACATATGCAAGCGCACACATCACATAACGATAACGATAACGCACTAGATAGCACTTAGATATTTTTTTTAAATTTTACAGAAACTAAATTTTAGAGCTAAATGTTTTGGGACAACCCTCGTTTATATTTACTTGTGAGTTCTGACGCCGCTCTCGACTCCCCGCTTTGTGTGATCCTTTTTTGACATAAATGTTGTTTTTGCTGCTTGTTTCCTTGCTCTTTATTTTAGCAGGAAAGCGCCCGGTGTTGCAGTTATCATTGTGGCTGTTAATACTTTTTTGAGAATTAACACGTCATTCCAGTTATTGAATGACGAGATTGACATAATTTCGGTCGATCTGATATCAAGAGTAAAGAATAACTCAACCTTTTGTGTCCTAACGTTTAACAGTCCGAACCCACCCTATCCTTCCTTCGCTCACAACCTACGCACAAATGACTAGATGTAATAAATCGCACAAGTAATGACGTGGAGCGTAATACCGAGGCGTGAAGCACAAAGTAGCTTGGCACTGCACTGGAAGCGTAAAGTCGAGAGCGGCGCGGGCGGCGAGTGGTAGTTTAGTGTGTGTTGTGTGTGTGTGCGTGGGCGTGTACTAACGCTCGGCGGGCGGTAGGTGGCGCGCAAGCTCGTGATGATGGAGCAGGACCTCGAGAGGGCCGAGGAGCGAGCCGAGCAGAGCGACTGGTGAGTATTGCCTTCACACCAGCGACGATGGTGCTTCCGCAGCCGTTCACTGCTGGACTCGATATTATACTGAATCGAAGTATTGATTACACTGATTTTAATGAAACTACAAAAACAATGTTAAATAGGCCTAGTAAAGGGTACTAGTCACATTGGCCCTGTTAAGAAAGATAGAGTAAATCGTAATTAAAGTTTGTTCATTTAAAAGAATTAAAAAAATACCTAGATTTATAAAACCCAATGGGTAATATTAATATATGATACATGAAACCATTTCCAAAATCATATGTTACCAAAGACAAATAAGTAATTTACTGATATATTTTGCAAAAAGTTTAGCAGTGAATGTGTAAAACAGTAGTTTAAATACAATAAAATATAAAAATACAATACGTTATCTTGTAATGAAATTGTGAATATTTTCATAATGACTGTAGTAGTAGCACTAGAAAATGTCACTGGTAGACGATAATTGAGTACACTTTGCATGTTAATGTTGATAGCTACTCTTATAGTGATAGTAACTTTTACAAATATGTCGCTGGAAACGCTGTTAGTTTTATCATTACATTTTATTTCGTTTATTATTCAGTTTTCAATATTTACTATATCAGTAGCTATCAAAAAGCTGAACAAACAGTTTCATTTCTATAACAGGCACGTGCTTTTTACATTACTAATAAGTCCACCGTATTATTAAGATCAGTTATTCTGGTACGATCTGAAAGGGCAAGAATTTGGGTCGAAATAATAATACACGATGATTGATTGATGTTATTGTTGAAGCCGTAATGTTTAAAACATAAGTATTGTGCTCTTGTGCAATCTCTGTTTTGATCGATAGAAATAATATGATCTTATTCCTTTGAATAATATGTAGTGCAAATACAGTTGTTGAAAATTTATGAATATCGAAGTTGGGTGGGAATTTAAATTTAATAATTATATATTGCTATTTAATTGTTCGTTATTTTTATTCTGTCGGTTAGTCAGTTTTGAGAAAAAATCAACTATTAATATTTGTTAAAATTCAGTAGAAATTGATTGTTCACTTTAAAATTCCAGCAAAATCGTCGAGCTTGAGGAAGAGCTCCGCGTTGTCGGTAACAACCTGAAGTCCCTGGAAGTCTCCGAGGAGAAGGTATATTACTTTTATGTATTTTTCAATTAGAATAAAATTTATAGAAGTAATCAAAATAATAAGGATTCTAAAGAATCAGATAAAGAGCTAGATGAACATGCTGAACATCATGACCATAGCTAGATGTTGGCTATTGGTGTTACAAATTTTGAAAAAGCATCCCTTGCTAGCCCTTAAAAGTTGAAATTTTTATTGTTCCAAGTAACGTCATCATTTTATAGGACGATTTAAATGATGCACCAACCAATTGGGTAGGAAAATTTAGGATAAAAAAACAAACACCTACATATTAGTCTATTATGATTCGAATGTTTTATTTAGTTAAGTTATGCAAGTACAAGATTTTATTTTGTTGTTAGGAATATATTTTTTATAGAGTAATCAAATACGTACTATTTCATACAGGCCAACCAACGCGAAGAGGAGTACAAAAATCAGATCAAAACCCTCACCACCCGCCTAAAGGAGGTGTGAATGCGAACGAGATCGGTTATTTGCGCGAGTGTTTTGTACGCTTGCCTAACTGCATTCTATCGCACACACCCTTTAGTGTAGTGTCTGGGCCTCGATTATCATAAACCATACTAATAATATCGTCAATAGTTTTCAAACCATCAAAAAATATTTGTATATTCTCAATATGGTTGTCATAAACAAGGCTCAGAACGTAGTGCGTCTCTTTCCGTTTTCTCAATTTTGATTCTTGATTTATTGTTTTAGTTGTGTTAGATAACATAACAGATAACAGTTGTAACATAGCTTTTAGTGTTGTCTTTTAATTATACATCTTCTCAAATGGTGTTCAATAGTGTTGCCACTGTAAAGTGTAAAAAAAATACTTTACGGTCACCACTGACACTGCATGGAATTTCCGTTTTCGTTGTTTTGTGTTATTTCGTTAACAAATAATAATCACAGGCGACGCAAAGAGAAGAAACATTCGAGGTTCAAGTCAAACTACTCGACGCACAGCTGAAAGAGGTAACCAACGAGCGAAGGGATGAGTAGCTAGATCTGGTTACGGTTGTAGAGTCGGATCACGCTAATCGCCATGTTATATCAGGACGTATCCTTGCCGGGCTTGTACATGTGCATATATACATACGGTCAGCGCTTTCTCTGTATTCAGTAGAGGTTAGAAAAGGGCTATCTCGTTGGTGTATTTCGTATAGTCTAGTGGCTGTCAGCGGTTGGTGCTTCATCTATGTATTCTTCGTTAGTAAGAAGTCTGTCTCTATATACTTGTGTATTAATTTCATTTTTCTATTCATTATTTTATGTTTATATGCCTATGTTGTGATTGTACGCTTCTTTTCTTTTATACTTTCTTTTATTAATATGAGAAATATTGTAGTTTTAAGTTTTCAAGAAACGAGATTAAATAAAATTGGTGTAAAATTGTAAGATCCGTGTACATTATAGAAAGTATTAAGTGTTTCAGTCAAAGTTATTTACTTTTACAAATTTTGATCGTCACGTTTCTCGAACTACCCGCTACATGGAGGCTTTTTAAGTCTCATAGGCTCAGAAGCGTACAGTCACAGCTAGGTAGAGGCATGCCGGTGGCTTGCAAGTATTGCCAGTAATGAGTCGTGTGTGGCTAGGCGATGGCGTCGCGTGAACACGTCGAGGATAAGATCCACAGCCTCTCGCAGAAACTGACGCAAGTAAGTCATCACCACACAGCGGGGGCTTTGGTCACCGGTCATAAATAAGACAAATTGAAAATGTTAAGTGTAGCTGAAACTCAAAGGATCATTTGAGAAAACACCACACATTTACCACATGGTATATTCATAAAAATGTGTCTTACACAAGAAGTTGATATCGATGAGTAAATTAACTTTTAGTATACGTAACAGAATAGAAGTAAATTTAAGCAATATCATGTTAGAATGGCTCGGTATTTCTTAAAAAAAATAGAAAAATATTATTTTCTTTTTTTACAAGATATTTGCCAAGATACTTTAAATTTGACAGGCATAATATAATATTAAGTGAATTAAACGACCAACAATTACAATGACGTCAAAGTTCCAGGAAATTACTTATTGTAAGTATGTCGATGATAATTTAAAGGGAATCCGTTTTCATGTGACCAAAGCTACCTGAAGCGTTTCTGTCCTATATCGTTATATTATTGTATTATCATATTCATTATGTGGCTTCATTTTTTGAGGGTTAATGGTTATTTCTTAATAGTTGTAGCCTCCGCACATAGCCGCTTTCGGTAAAGGTAAATTGCATGGGTTGATGTGTTGCTTTCTTTGTACAAATTTTTGTGTTTTTATAACAATTTTATTGATAAATATTTTCTATTTTTCATGTTCTATATTGTTTAAACAGTTTATTAACCCTTTTTGATACACTTAAAATGTTTATTTAATGTTTTAAATTGGATAGTTAAATTTTCACTAATTAAACGGCAAACGATTGCATGAATGATTTACTTTTTCGAAAACAGTTTATTTTCTGGCGCAGATAATTTTTGAACATAATCTTCCAAAAAATCTTTGTTAAACATAAATATATTTATTCATTTTTCACCAAAATACGACAGAAAATAGGCTGTTTCTTTAAGTTCACAATTAAAATTATCATTATAAAATTTCCAGGCTGAAGCGCGCGCCGAATTTGCTGAGCGCTCTGTCCAGAAACTTCAGAAGGAGGTCGACAGGCTTGAAGGTAAATTTTATTTAATATCTTTCATAATTGGTCATATATTTTTTTACAGACTGAATCTTGATGAAGTAGTAAATTCGATTCAATTATTTAC
>DWLI01002159.1:0-13710 GCA_018249915.1 Cecropterus dorantes dorantes
ATACACTTAAAAATACTTAACTAACAATAGTCTTAAATTATAAACACAAACATTACTTCATTGCAAAAACTAGTTCTAATGAGGTTCTATTATATATGAAATATATCAATTTGGATATTTTTTTAAGGTCGGATAAAAATAAAATAAATATAATATGGAATTTTTTGAGAAAAGACAAGTATTAAATTTGAATTGCTTAGTGAAAAATAAGCGTATGATTACAATTAAAACAAAAACGTTGTTGTATAATATTTATTAAAATTAACATAAGGGTGCAATAAAAAAATTTATTTTTCAGGAAAGAGTAGGTAGGATAGTCGATCAGTATGTGGGTGTTGGTGGTATATTTACTTTGAACCTATTCCCAGGAATAAGAGTTTCTGAAGATATTTTCTTTGCTATAAAGAAAAATGAAAATGATAAAGTAAATAGTCAACTATACATCGTATTATGTTATATGATGTTATCATCGTATACTTACATACTTAACTAAATGTACCAAATAATAATTCACGTACAAAGCTTAAGAATATTGCCGGGCGCACGTAAGTCACGTGGAGCATAAGCTACGTATCGTGAGCACGCGAATCAACAATTAGTGGATTATTGAATGCAAGTTTAATATGTAATCAACGGCTGTCGATCAGCGGGAATGATTAATGTACCGCACACGGCCAGAAACAAATTAGTAATTTGCACTCCATAAATTGCCCCTTTTTCGTTAAAATGAATAATTACAGCGTTCGATTTCGATTTTTTATCGAAATTACTTTTTAACACTTTTTTGATACAATACTCATTCTTATGGTTCGATCGGGGAGGTATTACTGCCACAATTGTCACTAGGAAGAAACAGTTCTTGCGATATGGAATTCTAAGATATCGGCTATCTTACATAAATGTAGCGCTAATGTATCTTGGTTCTGAGAAATGATAACGTATATCAGCTAGGGATTTCTATAGACGGTAATTAGTATTTCTGACTACCCCCGTTGGGGAGCGGTCACTATACTGGGCTGACAAGCAATAGGTTCCGGGTTCCATCCCCGGCCAGACAGACATCTGAATGATAAGTATAGATTCTGTTCTGGGTCTGGGTGTGTGTGAATTCGTCTTTGTGTGTTCATAGTTACTATGACACAGAAGAAAATCCTAGTGTAGGCTATGAGTGTCAAAAGCATAGAAAGCGTATTTACCCACCAGCCATGAACATCTGTATTTTTATATAATAGTTCAAAGTACATACTGGGGTGCTAATTGTGTATAGCACCTAGAATGATTAACAATTCTCTTAGTAAAAAAACCGAAGTGTGAATAGACATGTCCATAATGAATACTCGTACTGCATAAGTAAGACTGTAATTAGCGTATATGTTGACTATTAATACGAGGCAATCGAAGCTAGTCCACAACATAGCAAGGGGTTTGGGACCGATCTTAAATTTATTGTGTGTAAGTATTCAAAATTACGTACAGTTCACCTCTAGGTAAAAGGGCGGTAACGCTCATGGAGATTTGTAATAAATCTTAAATAAGATTAGATTCCTATTTAATTTATCATGATTATTCATCCTCATGATTATTATGGAATCTTACCACTCTCTTCCGAACAGAATAGAGCATGCTTAACATGGTTATTGTACGGTTTTGTCACCTTTATGTGTAATTTTATATTCAATTGTAATATTTTTTGTTTTTGTAAACATCGTCCCGGAAATTGACTTCTTCTATTGACGTCTTTACTTTTAACATTTTATAGACAAAACTATGCTATAGAAACACGATCAAATATATCGCTACAAACAAAAAATTGTAGGAGTCAAAATGTAAGACAATAATAATATGAATAAAACTAGATATTCTTCGTTTTTAGTTTAATCGTTGATTTAGATCTCAATTCAAGTTATTTCCCAGACTTTCTACTCATTTATTATCATTGCAAAGTGAATATTTAGGAGTCACTCGCGAAGATTAAAGCGAATAAAACATTAGCAAGCTCAGATACGGGCACGAATAACTTAAGGTCCCTTCATACACATCTGAGAATATGTGGGTTATATTGTATCCTATTTTATTTTTTTTAGTCAAAGATGGCTTTTGCAATTCTCTAGTGGACAAACGTTGATGCCTGCTAAGGCAGAACACAAATTAACGGACTTCTGAATAGTTTAAAATTAGCTGCAGGTTGGTGCTATTTTTTATACTTACCGTAAATTAAATAGTCTTTTCCGCTATGAACTTCTGAAGTCGAATCGAGTAGAATTCTATCTAGAGTTAATCATGGATATATTGATGTTCTTTATTTGTCTTAAAATAACTAGAACACAGCAGTTCGACATTACTTTTCAGCTAAATTCCAGAGTTAGTTCAGCGAATTTGGGCTAATTCCGCTACAATTTGCAGTGTTTTGTGGTGTTATAAGATGTACACATTCATTTATAGCTTTTTACTGACTGAATTGGGTTTTGTGGGTCTCCTGTTAGAGTACTGAGACTTATAAGATATGTTTATGTATTGTAATTCTTAAACGTTTACTTTTTTCATAATATAAAAATAAATTAAGGTTTTGTCTGAACATACATAACATACATTTTTTTATGCTAAAGTACCATCGACGCGGATCGCGGACAAAAGTTAGTAAAGTCTGAACCATCCTTTACTGAAGATATTCGAGTGACGTACTAACGACCAAGTCTGTTCGTGTGCCCGGAATATATTATATCATTTTATGGATTTGTCGTCGAAGTTAGGATCAAATCTGTTTTTCACATTGTGTTTATGTAAATAATTCATACTATTTGAGGAGTGGTGCATAAGTTTAAGGTTCGTAAAGATATTTCCAAACAGAAAATGAAAGATGGTAGAAACAGTTCTGCTAACCGACTAACCTTAAACTGTCAAACTAATATTTAACCTAAATCAGTTCGTCTTTTGTTGGAAGATGTGGATTCCAGATTATATAGGAGGTGACTATCTTAGTCTTCAGGAGTGGCACGCTTGTATGTGCCTTTATATTGAATCTCTGTATTGTTTGGAGTTGGTTGCTGAAGTACATAGGTGACAGTGGCTATTTACCGTCAGGTGAACTACCTGCACGTTTTTTGCACAAAATAAGTTTATTGACATCCGTTGTTATGTATAGATTTTGTTAATAAACTACGCTCAAACGGCCGAATTGTAAAATTTGATATACAAGTGGATTATGTAATGGAAAGAACCATATAATCAGAAAATATACTATAAAAGAAACGGACCAGAATTACGATTTCCACAGCCCACGCAAATAAAGTTACGAGTAGAAGCTAGTCAATACTAAATTATACATACAAATGTAAGAAATGAGAATAATAAAAAAGAAAGCTTAATCTAACTAAAGTAAGTAAGAAAACAAAAAAAAATATTACAAATGATTGATATATTCTCAATAACATTTATTAAATATTATTTGCAGGTAATGTCTCAGTTTAAGCTTGGGCTAATTGAAGATGCTTAAGATTTTGGATGCCATGTAAAACGGTTTATGGTTGAAATTGACAGATGTTTAATGTAAACAGACTTTCGTTTATATTAATCCATGGAAAATATTACAGCAAACGTACTAAAGCGTACAAATTTATGCATCCATCCGCAAACACCATTTCTTTTCATTCAATAACGAGGTGACCGCGACACTCCAGTGGAAATGTAATTTAAAACGCTTCGGCGAACTCAATTTATGATCGCTTTATGAGATGGGGAAACGAGGGACTGAGCAAAAACATACAAACTGTGCTAAGAAAATCTGTTATTTTAGTTGATTTATATCTTCGAACCGTTACTGGACCAGTGACGCGCGGCTCTCAGAATGAAATCTATTGTTAGTAACGCCGGTTACTAACAAGGTTTAGACGTGATACATCTTCCAGGACATTTTGACAAGGAATCAGCAAGATCTTCATATGAGATTAGTGGGAACTCATAGCCGCTCGGTGTAGTCACTGATATGATACGCAAAGGGTTACCCATCAGATCCCTGTAGGGCGAGACATCCAAATGACGTATTAAGACTCAGGTATTGTGTGTGTCTTCTATGTCATGTATATTGTGTTTTAGTTAGCTTTGTATTTGTAAATCTAATGTAGTTTAAGTTTCAGTCTCAGTCTCGCCACTACTTTCAAGATTTTTGCTATTGACGGATTTCGCCACCCACGCACTCTGAAAAAGTCATCCTGTAGGTGTACTAATTTTGCGCGCATCTTATTTTGCGAGGTTCTAAAATAGAGTTAAAATAGTGTTCATTATATGGCAATTTAGAATAAACAATTAGTAAAATCTTTTTTTTTAATAGAAGATAATATCAAAAAATATGTATACCATAAAATTAACCGATTGTCCTTTCATGGCTTTATAATAGTTTAGACTGCGATTATTAGTCAAAAGTTTTTATATGTATAAAATAAAAATCTTGTCAGTCTTTATTGCTTTTAATAATATACAATTCTCAGGTTATCCAGATCTGTACAGGAATTGTTGTGCCGAGAACTTTGCCGTGAGACGTGCAAAGTTGTAAAGGCGGTAAAAACTCGTTACGGTAAATCGGCCACTAAAACTCGCGAAGCGAAAATTCTATCCAACTTCAATTTACTTTTATTGTTCTTACTCTTCCTATTCTTCGAAGGAAACTTTTTTCTTACGCTTTATAGACGCTTTAAACACATTTTCATACTAATCTTAAGAAAAGCGGCGTTATTATATTGATATTCCGTTACAATAGCCACGCAGTCCGTTTTTGATGTACCATGAGAGACATACTTAGCCAAGGCATACCAACTTACTCCTCAGGGGTAGCAACGCATTTGCGACTCTCCCTCGGTAGGACTTTAATTTTATATGGGGTTGATTACTGATTCTCATGGGTGGCAGTAGCTACTTATCATCAGATGGACTGCATGCTCGTTTGCTACTTCTATATTATAAAAAAAAAGTTTCGGACTGTACGTAGGCCGGATGCTTTTGTATAAATATTACAAATTATACATTGTAACTATTGTTAATATTTATCATCTAGCATGGAGAGAAACATTATAGTAAATTGCAGATGGGCGAAGATAAGGGTTAGTGGCCAACACGTCTCTGTCGACACGATTGCAAAGTGCCTGAGGGCCGACAAGATGTAATACAGTTACGTGATAATAATGATATACTGACTTAATGTGTTCCCGGAAGCGTAAGGCTCATGAAAAGTTGCTTTTAACGAACAACCATTCAACGATCGACCGCCGCCATACGTGGCTTATATGTGGCAGATCTTTACTAATATTATAAAGCAGTAGAGTTTGTTTGGTTGAACGGGCTTATCTTTGGAACTACTAGTTCGAATTGAAAAAAATATTTTTGTGTTGAATCGTAAATTTATCGAAGAAGGCTATAGGCTACATAACATGACGCTATATTTGTTTGTTTTTTTTTTTTGTGTAATAGCGGGTGAAACAGCGGGGCACAGCTAGTTAAACATATATCTATGAATTTGTGAATTTTTCCCTTTACAGAAAATATGTGATAAGAGTGTTACAATTTTAATTTTTAAATTGATACTTGGACTTTTGACAGACTGATAGTCTGATTCATGTTCAATTGTCATTTTGCAAGATATAAGAAGATAATTTTATAAGATATCAGATAAATAAAAAGGATTTTGTTATAAATCACCTTACGCAGATTGCGGATGTTTTGTGTATTTTTTTAAAGAAACATAAATATTAAAGAAAGTAGTAAACGAGCAGAATTTCACTTATAGGGAATTCGTGACTGCCATTCAGGAAATCTGTCAATAACTATAAGCTTAAACTCCCACCCGTGTTCGGATGCGTAGCTTAACCTGAGGACTAGAATTGAATGCCTGGAAAAAACACTTTCTCTTACGACACCCTTCAAATCAAAACACACATTTAAGACTTCTGTGATTAAGTATCATCACGCGGAAATAGGAGTGCCGGTGGTGCAATCAAGGTTGAACCACACAGAGGTCTTCCGCCTTATATACTCATTGTTTTGATGTAAGAATGTAAAGATACTGTTTTTTATAATTCTTGAAATATGAAACAGTGTCTTTAACAGTGTTTTAAATAAGATTGGAATCAATCAGAAATCGATCAGATCAATCGAATAGCACAAATATGATTCGATTTTTTATCATAACGTCTCTTACCTTAACTAATAAAAGGTATGATTATTTATAAAAAATACAGCATAGTTTGAAAGGAACAAATTAATTAATTCAGTCACTAATTTGTCTGACATCTTTAGCGACATCATGGTAAACAAGCTTATGTTTTATTCGCTTTAATCTTCACATCACATCTAAATATTCACTTTGGAGTGATAATAAATTAGTGGATAGAGTGGAAAGTGAATCCGCGACCTAATTGGACGCTCGAGGTCGGTGGAAATGTACCTTTCTCGCAGTAACGAGCGAGTGGGGTTACCCGCATTGCCGCATGTTCGTCTCTCAGTTACGTCTCATCGATCCGTTTTATAATAAACCCTCGCCTACTGTTCTAATGGAAATGAAGTGGTAAGCAGCACGCTGTTCAATGAATGTTAAGTATCCACTGTTGTCTATTCCCATGTTCATATCTTCGTCTGATTTTGTTTGCGGAATCATTCAATTCGTAGCTTTAAGAAAATTCTCTAGTTAACTGAACTGAACTGAACTGATCTTTCAGACAATTTCTTTTAAATTAATTGTATAATTTTTGTAGACGAAATGCACTGGAGATTCAAGTAAGATAATATCTAATCCTTTCTTACGTGTATGATTAACAAATTATAATTTTCTAAAATACTATAAAAAATAAATGGTTTACTGTTAGTCGGACTCGACACAATTTCATATCTTCACATTTTTATTGTATTACAAATTGCCTTGTAGTTTAATAATTCGTCCTATCAATCTGGAGGTTCTAGGGTCGAAATTCACGCAATTCTAATTAACATTCAACTTTAGTATGAAAAAAGATATATAGGGTTCTTGCTTTAATATTGAAAAGCATGGGAGCAGAGTAGCGCAAGTGACTCGTAATTAATATAACCATGTCTACTTATCACTACTCAAACAGGGATTCAGCACACAATTATTCGATTTCGAGAGCTTTTATTCGTTCGTTATGTTTTAACCACTCGTAAATGATTGGAATACGTCTACTCTGAAAATAATTAGAAGCGCATCCAAATTGATCAATTAGTCTGTTTTTATTGCTGAGTGCGTTTTTATAGTGTGTATTGAAAGATAATTTGATATATTGTGTTATGCATAACTAGATATATTGTTTTTTTAAGATTAGAGTAGCAAATGGTCACGTTGTCTACCTGTTTGTTAGTGTCATTATCGCCCGTGAAAATGTCATACGAAAAGTTAGAAATTAAATGTCTTTATTTTGTATATATAAAGTATGGGAATTTTGTATCATATTATTATTTATGGCTTAAGAGAACTAACCGGTTACTATCCGATAGCGACAGATAGATGTAAATATGTCCATTTCTTTCGCAGGCGCTACGGCCCCAACGGTTTTAATTCAAATTAAATATATTATTACAAAAACAAAAAAAACGACTGCTAAAAACAATGAAATGAAACTGAAGGTAATTACTAGTTTTTTCGGAGTCGGAATTATTATTTTAATTTTTTTACAATTTTATTTGTTTTCATATCCATATTGTATAGGCGATCATACTGGATAGGAGTGTCTTGATACCTATGTAGGAATGAAAGTGCATAAAAATAATTATAAATAATACAATTACTTCACTGAGCTCATGCACTGTCATTCAAAGCAAACGTGTGTGCCAAATTCAGCTCAACCGCTTGAAGTCAACTTTACAATTAAGATACATGATTTGATGAGGATAAGATATAATAGGTGATAAGATATAATATAATAGATAAGATATAAGATATAATAGTACTAGGTGTGCTACGCGGTTTCACCCACTACTAAATGAGAAAAAAAAAACAAAAAACATAACGTGACGTTATATAGCCTATAGCATTCCTCAATAGGTAGACTATTCAATACAAAAATAGTTTTTAAATTCGATTCAGTAGTTTCTGAGATTAGCGCGTTCAACCAAACAAACTCTCCTGCTTTATAATATATAGATAACACGTTAAGTTAAATAAAGCTTATAAAAATAAATGCTCGTGTATAACTGTTGGGATAACTCGCCAATAACTAAGTCACAATCAGGAATATACAGATGACTCGCTTACTGTAAATGTATGGAAATTAATCTAATGCAGGGCAATTCTGTCTGGCTTCTGTCGGTGACTGCATACGACCGCAGCCTGATAATTTCAGACTATGCATTCAAATATTGCTTTATTTTCTATCCAATATTTATGATATGCATCGAAATAATGGATCATAATAGTAATAAGCAATACCACTGGAATTAGAATAATGATATAGTGTAAAGCAATTACAACGAGCGACAGCTACAAAATAGTTACTATGTAAATACATTCCAACATTCTGTTCTAACCACAAAAATAATGATGTAAACAAGGCAGAAATTTTGATATTTTGTTAAAACGTATTTTGTTACTGAATTATATTATTTTTAAACAATTGCATAGCTTCTGTTGTATCTATTTTAATCAATTACTAGTAATATACCTATAAATGCACTTACGAGTATATAGTTTTCGGTTATATGAAATGTTTTATTATTCGGTCGGCCTTTCATTCTGTTTATTTGAAGTTAAGTCGAGTTTTTTCCAAGTAAAAATAGGGACCCGAGCTTATCAGTACATAATTGGTTGATAACTACGTCGAAAAAAATTATTTATCAACATATTTCCTGGTATCCTGCGATAAAATAACATACTAGAAGTAAAATATTATCTAATGTAATCTTTTATAATACAATGTCAATACTCATCATTTTAAAAATAAATTCAGATTGTTATATGTACGTAATTTTAACTAATCATAATCAGTATTAGAGGTGTGGATTAACCGTTTATTGCATAGCAATCATACCACCGATTCGGTAATGACGCTATCTGTGCTGCAATATTGCTTTTAAATCCTGGGATGGGAATTCCATCCAATGCATTGCCAAATAGAGGTGCAGATCTATTCAGAAATTTATTGTAATTAGAACATTTAAGTACCTATTAACATTAACATATAACATATTTAAATTACTTTGTTTATTTATACGAGATATCATGAGACGTAATCTTTTTCGATTGATATTTGAATACATATTCTTAATTTCTAACCCATTATTGTCTCACTGCTGGGCACGGATTTTCTCCCAGAGCTAGGGAGAAAATCTATTATCCATTTTAGGCCATAGATCAGCGAGCTGGCTAAGTGCAAATTAGTCTTCACACAGTTTTTTTTTTAATAACTTTCAGGTGTGTGGGTTTTACACGATGTTTTCCTTCACTGTAAAGCAGTGATAATTAATTTCTAATTAGCACATAATTTAAGAAAAATCAGAGCGGCCCGGCTAACCATTAACCATTAGGCTATCACTATAGCCATATTAGTATTATCAAGTGAGTGGATTTGAAGTCCTTTAACCTTGTGTCTACATGCCGATTCGTACATATTAAATAAAGCTATTTTTATTTAATTTAAGACAGCATCATTGAGAATTAAAACTAAAAATAAATGTTAAAATCTATCCAGTATTTTCTACACGATGCGCGATAAAAGAAAACCTTTATCATTTGACAAGTAAGTACTTTTTAATCATTCCCTCTAGCGCGAATACTTTTTTCACTATTTTTCATATTACATTAGTATTTATGTTCTATGGTTTAGAATCGTTAAATCGATATATAATAATATGTGTCAACTGTTTAATGCGTAGCAATTCCATCCCGCTGGTTTCCACCATCGGTAATGGCTTGTCCGCTCAGATATTGCTTTTAGACTCGCGGATCGACGGGCGTCATTCCGATGCGTTGCCAAATTGGGACGCGAAGTTGATTGGAAAAATGTTAAACTTAATTGCTACGTATATAATTTTGTTTTGTGTCGATATAAAACTAATTGAGTTTTACCTTTTAGAGAGAAACATTTGTAAGATACTGAAATACCAATATTATTACAGTGATATTAAATTTGACTAATTTTACAAAAACAATTGAGATGACGTATAAAGTATTGAAGCTTAAATTTTTATTATACCTATGTATCACAAAGAAAAGTTGACCGGGAAAAATCGCGTTTTGTTTTTCTTTTTTTAATTTTAAGGCGAAAAATGTGTACGTCCACAAAAACTGTACTACGAAGATTCACAGGCCGTGAGTTAACAGCCACGCCATCCGCTGGTTTACAAATTCTTGTGGGTATTGTAACATTTTGTAAATCAATAAATGCACGTAAAATAAGTTGATTTTAAATAGCTAGCTTATAATAATAGAATTTGCTAGGAACTAACCTAACTAGAACGGTATTAATGATTTTATTCAGAAAATAATATTTCAAAATGATGAATTTTTTCAGAAAAAAAAATATGTTATTAGGGAAGAGAGGGGTCATCTAAAGTGATTACCTAATGAAATCTGGTTTGAACACTAGGAGAAAGCAATTAAATTAAAATTAGTTTACTTATCGTTATTCATACTTGCAATCCAGCGTCCTGGCGACTTCGCTATGACATTACGAGTATTTCCATCTTAAAAAATATAGCACAGTAACTTATAGATTTAAAGACAGAATTAATCAATAATTATATTATCTTTGACTGCGAGCCAATAAATAATAATATAAATGAAGGTTTATGTAAAGGTAAGGGCTTTGCCGTCTAATATTATATTAGGCACCTTGTCATTGTCATTATATTAGTCACTAAGTATATCTAAATACTAATAGTATTGCAAAGCTCTGATTTACTTTAATTCTGTTTAAAAGTCACAGATAAGCGTGTATGGTGTTTTCTGTGACTACGGTATCGTTGTCACAAAAAAAGGTGCATGATATACATGCAACGTCAAAATATCGGCGATAAAAAAATTAAAAACCGTATATCTCGAGTATCCGTTATATATCTAAGTATGCTGTCGTTATATAAGTGTATGTTAAGTATAATTTCGTTTAAACATTTAAAATAAACAAATAGATCAGAAACCATTATTTCGCTGAGCATATCGTCGATAATAACACAATTGATCAATATGGAATGAGGTCTCCGACGATTGTGTTTCATCCGATAACAAGCTGCGCCGTCCAGTGGCGCTTCAAATGCAATTTGACCCAGTGCTGCGGCATTGCATTTCAAATTTTATTTAAGCTTCCATCTATATGAATAGACTTACGTCACATGATGCGAGTGGTGAAAACTACCTGTTGACATTATTTATGTTACTTTGGACGCGATGACCGTAAACTAATATATCAATGGGACATATCGGTTGTATCATTTTGGATCGATTCACACATGAGATGTGTAAGGTTGACTTAAGGAAGATATGTTTTTGATCATGGACGAATTATTGACACTGTTTTATTTATAAAGTGGAAAAGCCATTTGTGGTTCGACTTTAAAAGTATTATCGTAACGGCTATTTAAAACTAATATTTCTATTTTTGGTTTATAATAACCGTGTGTCGCTCTATTTAAAGTTGGGGTGTGGTACGAATACGAGACATTCTAACTTACTGATCAATCAACGTACTTATAACCTGTGGCGATAGAATGCAGTGTAATGAGACAAAAAATATATGTGGCCGATGTTAGGACTTTAAACATATCGGGAGTTGATTAACGACGTCCATAAGCAGTTGCCATTTACAAGCAGGCGGTGATCATGTTTGATGCTATTTCTATATAGGTACAATTGGAAATGGTCCATACCATAATATAGGTACAATTGTGTAAGGATTAACGACAGACATGACACCTAGCGCTAATGTTTGTTCTACAAATTGGTAACAGCAATACACGCTTTGTAGCTAGACCAAATGCTATTTCTGGTGTTAACAGCTCAATCATTACTTGCTTGACTGCCACTTGGAAATACACATCGCGGTCTGAGCCCGACGTGTGATGTGTCAAATGTAACATTGCACACGAGAGCCTAAATTGCAGTAAGCTGCAGAAATTCACCCAAATATACGAATTTGTGAGATTGTGACACGTTGTTGACGCCTTGTGACGTATGTTTGTGTCCGGTGGTGAAAGGCAACAGGACTAAAAACAGTTACGAAATTTAAGAGGATTCATTATCCTTACATGTATACGTTGTACTTAATATATCGTTTGTATTAATTTACAGATAATTTATATTATGATACAAAGTTAATTTTAACGGCAACGATTTCTAAAAAAAACCCTTATATAGTAAATAATGCTATGTAGATATAATGTGCATTACATTGTAGACATCGATATATTTTTCGTTATGTTTTCTTCGCTTATCGTAATCTTTTTCAGTAGAGTCTACAAAACGTACAGAAAATGACGAGGAAAAGTCTCGTAGTTATTTTTCCATACGCACATAACTTTTTAACTATTGAGTCCTAGAATTCGAACCTAGTTGGAGAGAAGGCCTAATATTCACGACCTGTTGGCTGACTGATCGATAAAACTATTAATTATGGTAATTTAAAGTGACTATAATTAATTAATACCGATGAAATTTATATTTAACGTGATCATTTTATTTCTATCGCTGAATTCTAGTGTCAAACTTAATTAGTTATTTGCATTGAAATTGAATCCACACGAAACAATTTACAGTTTAATTCATCATTATTTAAATAACTGAATTGTCATCATAATTTTTAATGTGTTTAAGCACTGGTTAATACATATATGTATATTTGAGATATTTAATAGTTTTTGATTCTATTCTTAACAGTGCGTTAGTGATCTTGGACAAAGGTGAAGATAATGTATGATTTTATGACGTGGCATATATTTAATAAGAATAAGTTTTAATTTGCTTTAATGTCGAAAACATTATGCGAAAATTTATAAACTTTACAATTAAAATATAATCAAGTTATGAGATCTACAATTCCATTTCACGTTCTGTTTGCGATTGCCCTTCGGAGTAAAATTTCCAAAATTCTCTCTTAGAGATCCTCTACACTCCCTAAGGAATCTTCATACTAAATTTTAAATTTCTATGCTCAGTAGTTTCGGCTGTGCGTTGTCTGTCAATCAGTAACGGAAGAGTTTTATATACGAGTATATACATAGATTATTTGATCGCACATCGTACAACGATTTGTGTGTATTTATTTATAGAAATAATGTATTATGTTTTTGACGTGCGGTGCATTTGTTTGTAATCGAAATTTAAAGAGAACATTTACACTTATTACAATGTGTATAAGTAAAAATATTTAGAGGTTTAGAAGACTTCTTCAAGACTTAGTTTTCTTTTAAATACCTTATCAACAGTTATATCTGGTATTATAAATGCTCGAAGCTGCTGGCGATTAGGAAGCCCGACTGCCGAGGTTTACCTGTAATGAAATAAAATATAATAATAACAAACTATTATAATTCACATTTACATTAATTGCTTGAGGGGATTTGGCGATTTTTTGACTATCATCCCTCTTTGGTGAAGGAAGTGAGATTTGCATTGACTTTGCCCCAATCTCATGTCATATTATTTCAAAGTAAGATAGAACCATTGACCAGAATTACTTAATTTGCTTTAATTTTAATTCCTTTTCAGTTTTCTCATAAATTTTA
>DWLI01002160.1:0-13710 GCA_018249915.1 Cecropterus dorantes dorantes
TTCGAACCAGTAGTTCCTGAGATTAGCTTGTTCAACCAAACAAACTCTACTGCTTTATAATATTAGTATAGATTAATTGTTTGTTTGTTTAGTATAGATTAATTTGTAGGATGAGGCTAAAATATCTAAATATAAGTGAGACATGATTGAGGAAGACTTGTAGTAATAAATTCAACAGAGCAAGACGGCTTTTCTATAGCTTATTTCCCAATAATTACAAATGGTTCGTATTTTTATATTTTTTAATATATCTACCAAAGAATACATATAATAAGGTTGTCTATACAGCTTAACCTTGGAACTACTAAATAGCTTTGGCTAAACTTGCAAGCAAAAACATTTAGCAAGTAGGGATCACACATGCAGCTACCTGATAATAGATGATCTAGCGACCAGATCCCAGGAACACAACTCCACATAGAAGAGAGGAACTCCTCCTTTATGTGGCCAATGACAGTTGCATTGGCACTCCTAAGAACTAAAGTGGTCGGGGATTTATGGTAACCGACATCTACACTCTTCCAAAGAAACGCCAGAACTGTTTCACACTAGAAATAGGAATGACGGCAGAACCTCTGTCAAAAGGTTTAGTACCAAACACGTCCAAAAGTTATTATACTTCACATGGACTTATTTTTATCTCAAAGCCATCTCTTATAACTAAACTAACAAATCAAAATGTCCAATTCGAAATACCTCTCTCCAAAGTATTAATAAACATCTAGCAAACTAATTACGCTGCTAGTTAATTGCCAATACTTGCAACCGATTGGCTATTTTAGATAAACAGGCCGCCAAAAGACCCATTGTACTGCAAAATTGCATCCCGTATGACGCTTTGGTACTCTAATAAAATGTATTCAAACAATATTAGGAGCTAGTTTCCATTATCACATGCGACCGGATGGTATTTAAAGATGCGTTCGAACTAACGTAAAGTCGACGCGATCAGCGGAATCGCGAAATTGTGTGCCAGTGGAATATAAAATTATTAAGCTACCTTCCTATAGATCTTGAAAGCACGGTTAAAAGAAGAAATTAATATGAACAGCAAGTAAAACCTCTACTGTAATATCCAATAAAAATAGTCAATTTTGATGGCTATATTTGTTTTTTAATGTCTCAGGTAAAAGTTTTGTTACTTAACGGATCCCTGTCAAAGTAAACATTGGGTTCCATAGTACATCGTACTGCTTTAACATGTCATCCGAAATGCGAAAACACACATAAAATGCTGCAATAGTTAAGTTTTTTTTATAATAAAGAAATAGAAAACGAGCATGTAGTCCACCTGATGGTAAGGGGCCACTGCTGCCCATGGATATCTATAATCAACCCCAGATAAAATCAGGGGCTTACCTGAGGTTAACCACAGATGCGTTGCTACCCCTGAGGACTAAAATGAAATCGGATCAGTATGTCTCTCTTGATACACCCTTGAAACCAGAACACAAGAGCGAGTAATTAGGCATTTTTTTAAACTGATCAAGTTATATAGATTTTATTCCGCGTTTGAATGGACATAGCCTTAAACTCTAATAGAGGTATATTCAAACATATTGGAACAGTTATCACATCCAACCAGGTGCCAGTCGACTAATCCGAGATCACAAATAATTCCGAATAATATTTGAAGGGGATAGAACAAAGTATAACTAAGAATCTACTGCCCAACATTTGGAGCTGTTTTCTGGTCTTCTCAAAACAATAATTGTTTATGCTTTCGTAATCATTTTAAAGTACATTGCAAGGTACGGCCGAAAACAAAAACAAAACTGTGAAGTGTACGTTGCAATCTATGAGCAAAAACGTAAACAATGATTGTTTTAAGGAAACAAGATAAACTCATACTAAGGGTACAGATAGTAAACTTAATTGAGGCAAGATTTATCATAGCACAATGATTTGATCTATGTATATATACCATTATATAAGTAACGATTTAAAGGCAATAGCGATAGTGCAACTACTCATAGAAGTCTACCACCTATATTTTATAACCAGGTGCGCTGTGCGGTTTCACCCGCTACTAAATAAAAAACAAACAAACATAGCGTGATGTTACATAGCCTATAACCTTCCTCAATATATGAACTTTTCAATACAAAATAATTTTTAAATTTGAACCAGTAGTTCCTGAGATTAGCCCGTTCAACCAAACAAATTTTACTGCTTTATAATATCAGTATAGATATTAGTGTTATTTAATGCTATTAACAGTTTCAGATTTATTTTTGCGAAAGTTTATTGCTATCTTCTCGTCATGAAATCGAAGTCATTATTATTATTATTATTTTATTACTTTAAAGTAGACCACAATCATGCAGTCCACTCAATAGTAAGTGGTTACTGCCGCCCATGGACATCTATAATCACTTTTTTTTGTTTCCGAGGGGGAAACCTTCAAAAGGTACCTCACGTCGTGGAAGCGACGCCAGGTCATGTGGGATTTTACTGCACTAAAACCCCCCTGGTGGCGAAGAGGACTCCGGGATCTCCAAAGAAACACAACCGGAGTCCTCTGAGCGCGTTGCCTCATCGAGCTCCACCCAGGGAAGCGGCTGGGCCCACCGCACGGCGGTATGCGACCACTAATACTGTCGTTCTTCCTGGCAATCGCATTCTTATCTGAGGTAACACACAGATGCGTTGCTACCCCTGAGGACTAAGTTTTTGTCCGGAATAGATGTGGCGGGGGATCCTGGAGTCAATCCACAAAAAGTTCCGCAATCCATTCCAAAATTAATTCATCATATACGGTATTACATGAAAAAATGTACAATACTATTACAGAACACTTACTTTCACATGTACATACATACGCACAAAGAATAATATACTCAGAAATGTTTTTGAAGAATGAGTTGTTTAGTATTTAGAAAGTTTCTCTTTGTTTCCATTTCTTCTGTGTATGACAAATAAAAATGTAAAAGCAGAGAGAGTACAAAGAACACAACCGTGCGTCTAAGCAATCTGCCTTTGCATGAATAAGTAAATAATACGACACATAACTTTGAGCCTGTATCCGTATGTTTTGTAATATTATATACGCACAAATATAAGTAGGTAACCGTTGAAATATTTATATAACCTTGAACTGGTTTATATTATAAAGTTTTATGTTTGAACAACGTGATTCATTTTGATTAGTTTTTTTTTCGTTGAAAAGCTTTGAATCTTTTTTTTATGTATGGAACTAGTAAACGAGCAGCCAACCTGATGGTAAATGGCTACTGCCGCCCATGGATATCTGTAATCAACCCTAGATAAGATCAAGGTCTCACCTAAGGTTAGCCACAGATGCGTTGCTACCCCTGAGGACTAAGATGGAATACCTCAGAAAAGTATGTCTCCCTTACCACACACTTCAGACCAGAACACAGCACATAATACTGCTGTAATTAACAGAAATAGGTGTGGCGGTGGTGCTTCTGGAGTTGAAGGACAAAGAGTCCTACCACCTTCAGATTTTAATCCGATGACATCCGATTACATCCTATGAACTTACGTTTATTTTAATAAAATGTGTTAAATAAAACATACATTGACAACCCACGTAGCGAAGCGGTCTCCATACAGGTCTGACCCGGGTTCCGGGTTCAATCCCCGGCCAGACAAACATCTGAATGATAAATTTAGATTCTGAACTAGGTCTGGGTGTTTCTGTATTCGTCTTTGTGCGTCCATGGTACTCATAACACAAGAGATAATGTTAGTGTGGAGCTGTATTTTTATACTAAAATTATTTTTGCGATAAGTTTCGATTCGCCTTAGTAATTAACGCAAAAGTCACAGCTGAACTAAGTGCAAAATAAACAAACTTGTTTGTCAGTGGCCCGTTAATTCAGTTTACGTGTTAACATTTCCAACAAGCACACTGTTTTCATATGGCTGCATTAAGTACACTTGTGGTAATATTTTTGTATTAAACGTTGAATTAAATACCTTCAGTTTTAGGGTAAAACTATTTATGGCTCAACGGTGGTTGCACCCCCTGTTTGTTTATAAAAGTATTATATACAGACATACCTCGACTTACGCTACCCCGAATTACGCGTACCCGGAGTTACTCGATATTTACTTTCCAAATTTTGGAAATTATGACGGAAAATTTAACGCAGTTGGTTAAAAATATGAACAATACAATTAAATATGTTTGTAGTTTTCAGAAACGAGTACAAAAAATACTGTTAATTTTTTTTTGTACGCATGCATTTTTTATATATTATATTAGCACTTGACAACCCTAGCGCGTAGTGTAATCATTTGAAAGCAACGCAATGCAGCTCCCTGCACTTGACGCGAACTTTTACGACTCACATTAAGACATATGCTCTTCACCCGATGAAAGTTTATTGTGCTGCCACTATAATGTACAAGTTTTATTGCCGGGGTTATTACTTAAACTTAATTATTTAGGTATCTGCTTTCTAGCATATTGAGCTAGCGGTTAAATCTGCTACTAGTGTAAGCAATAATATTATCAAATTTGAAAGTAATTCTGTCTGATTGTAATGTTTTACGATTTAACTGCTGAACAGATTTTGATGACATTTACTATTAGGATAGTTCAAACCCAGTCGGAATAGAAAACCAAAATAAGAATAAAAATGTAACAATACTAATAAATTCTAGTCCTATATGCATATAAAATAATATGTTATACAAGTATTTTTTATAACACCTAAAGAAGTTCAGTATTAATTTCTATTTATGAAAACCAACGCTGGTGAAATCGTAATCACAGCTGGTACACAAAGGTTGCATTTTTTATTTTCCATGTGCATTTCCAAAATTCAATCCTAATGGTAGTTGACAACCCTAGCGCGTAGTGTAATCATTTGAAAGCAACGCAATGCAGCTCCCTGCACTTGACGCGAAGTTTTACGACTCACATTAAGACATGTGCTGTTCATCTGAAGAAAAGTTTATTGTGCTGCCACTATAATGTACAAGTTTTATTGCCGGGTTTATTACTTAAACTTATTTATTTAGCTGTTTGAACTTGTGTTCCAATCCGGTACTAGTAAGCAAAAAAATTTTAATTATTATAGTAATTCGGTCCGATTCTTGTTTTACATAGATTTTATGTTATAAAGATGCTGAGCAGATTGTAATACTTATACTATTATACGAGTATGTATGAACATACTCTTATAATTAAAACACAGTGAAAAAATAGGTATTCTTTACAGAAATCATCCCATGTCGAGCAAACGACTAAAAAATAGAAATAGGTATACACCTTATTCTCTTCTGCCACCATTATGTATAGGTTTTATTAAAATGCTTATATTATTTTTATTTGTTTGTTGGTTTAATTTTTTGGTTGGTTATAGGCTACATTACTTTGAGGTCCAGTTCCGAACCCCTACTAGTATATAATATAGATACTATTAGTTTATATGGCCTTTGATATTATTTCTATCTATACTAATATTATAAAGCAGTAAGTTTGTTTGGTTGAACGGGCAAATCTCAGGAACTACTGGTTCGAATTGAACAATTCTTTTTGTGTTGAATAGTAAATTTATCGATGAAGGCTATAGGCTACATAACATCACGCTATGACAAATAAAAGTGGAGCAGCAACGAAAAATGTTGCAAAAACGGAAAAATACTCATTTTTTGGAAACCTTTTCCTGCGTACGCTGCGTAACGTGGGTGAAACCGCGTAGCAGCTAGTAAATACTAAAATAACTGAACCTATAAACGTACTTCTCTGTAAAAGTACTATTACGTCAAATGGAATATGAATACGTGTACCCATGTTGCGTGGGCACTAAGTGATGGCTTAGAAATGTAGCTTTTAACTTTGTCAACACTTAGAACGAGTTGTATCACATTCTAGTTTTCTGTATTAAATTTCTATTCAATCTTATTTTATGCGGCAAGTCAAGTTGTCCTATGCGCTAAGCAGTGGATTATTAAAATTCTCGAAATTGAAAAGAAATTATAATTTTGAATAAGAGTATAAGTTGGAATTGTACTATGCCACATACGATAGACTACCTGTGCCCCGCCGTTTCATCTGCGTTTAATGGAACATTTAAATATTGACTATGAATATATTTTAAGTCCTTAGAATTAAACTCAATAATTTTAGTCTGACAAGATTTCTAGCCTAGAGTCAAACTTTTAGATAAAAAACTAAACATTAATTAAACTCTTCTATTATATAACTCACTCATCCAATTTTTTTTAACAAATACTTACAGTACTTACACGTACTTACAGTACTGGCGGTACTTTCATTTTTGTTGTACGTAAGGATAATACGAGTACATAGAAATATGGCCTTAAGTTTCGTCACAGCTAGGCCGAACTGGGGCCACATTCCATCGCCTATATCCGAATTAAGACTTGTCCCATTGCACGCGACAGGACAAAGTGCCCGATGTTTGCTAAGGTGACAGCCCTAGATAACCCAATATTATACGGAATGAATATGCAATATGAGACTTGTTGTTTGACATTAGTCCTTTTCTACCGGAATTTACTTGAGAATTCCGTTTGCAAAATAATGTGTTATTTGTATGACACTTATTTTCGCTTTATATAAATATAACAGTGTTACTGTTTAAATAATTGTGAACGATTAGTTAATGAACTAAGAAGCAAATATGCGTTTAATCTATTTTGTTAATTTCGAAAAAATGCGAATATCTAACTGTATTGACATTATGCAAAGTGTCCAACAACAAGATTTAGGCTTTAATCAGGTTACCATAAAGTTAACTTGCAATTAATACTCATTGCAGTAAGTATGTAGAGCTTTATAATAATAATATATCAATATTCTGAATTTTTGATAATTTTGATATTAATTACAAACATATTTTATTAGATGAAGTCTGTGAAATTATGTCACTTTTTCCTATTGTCACTACCTACGATACTATTACTATAGATAATGTTATTACGCATAAACAAACAACAATATAAGTTACAGGTATGTGAACAGGACACGTATGCAATTAAGGGTCGAATTTTCCAACAATTTACAAAGTAAACGTCCCATCCGTCCACAAAGCTAATATAAGATCTTAATTAATGGAAGCGTCCATAAACTTTACGACGGTAGACCCTAGTTTTTACTGTCTTGAACCGAACAATTTATACAATTAGAGCTTATTTATTACTGTGAACAAGTCTTGTACGCAAGTAAATACAGTCGCAAGTTTCTGTTCGATTCGCTTCTGTATTTGGTGAAATGTCAAGACCCAAGTGGTAAATCAGTTGTAATACGAAGCCGAACGAATTGTATTAGCTTGATTCTAGTGATATTTGTAGTACGTGTTACGAAATCGTGTTAAGGATTTGCTTCTAAAATTTCGGTAGCAAGAAATGTCGCTTTTTCTATCGAACGATACTACCACGTTGTTGAGTGTCCTAGTGTTAATCTGTGTGATGGGCCATGGATACGTAGATTGCAACCACCCAGACCCAGATTAATTCACGAACATATATCATAAATCTTAGTTTGTCATATAAATTTCTGGCCTGGGATCGAACAAGGAATCTCTTTCAAGTGAACCGCAGTTCCTAAGAAATCCATTTAAATATCCTTTATTTTTACTAGTATTTAGTAGAACCCATTTTAATATTCGTTGCTTTTATGTATAATTGATTCATGCAATAGTGGTACTATATTCTGCTAACGTATAACTGGTACAAAGTGTTTCTACCATTAAGTTTGCTTTTTGGATCACTTTTTTAGCTCTAACAATATTCTATTAAGTTTAAATAAACGTATTCAATACTATTAATAGTCAATAAAAGTAAATATCACCAGTAACATAACACCAAATCGAATATAATAAACCACGAACCTAAATATTAACCTCCTAAATGCGAATCAAAATCATCTACGAAATCGATACTGTATGAGTTTCGTTATAGCACCGAAAGTAAAATTGACTTGCGGTGGACCGCGCTTCGACCTATTGACCATACGGTTTTTACGACATAAGATCGAATAGATCGCTCTGTCTAGCCAGCTAACAGTTTGTTAAACTGTGTCAGATATTCCAAACTAATTTGAAAATGTAATTTTGATATTACTGAACCTTAGACTCAGTTATGTATATGAGGCGACCATCTTCGTCCTCGTGAGTAGAAACGCATCTGTTATAGAGTTGAGATAGAACCCCTATTATATATGAAATTGCTTACAGATGTATATGGGCGGCAGTAACCACTTACCATCATGTGGACTGCATGCTCGTTCGCCACTTAATTCTGATTAAAAAACGTATACTAATAAAAATACATAACTGTATTATTTTGATAATAAGTGCTGTATCTTATGTTGGTAGTCCTAAATAAATAAATACACATTACTTTTAAATAAAATATTGTAACATATGTGTCCGTACGCAAAGATATAATGTATGCCAATTGCATTCAGTGATACGAAAGTTCAAATTCGCAATTCAAATATTTACAAAATGTATCATGACACTCGCCCACATATGTGCAAGTTTTGCTTGAATGCAGTTTTGTTTGGTCTTAAGTAACAGCACAGTAATACCAGTTACATATGTTAGTATTCAAATAAGTTATTATAAAAAGGAAATTAGATATATACAAATATTGCAATGTGTATCTTTAATTAACTTACGTTTATATAACTTTTATGACACTGAAGAGTATGATATAACCATTCTGATAGAGTTATTTGCTGTATGACTTATCCATTACCTATATTTAATGACTAATGAAACATTGATGCAATAAAGATAAGTCTTTGACAAAAAGTTAAGCCGTAGAAATATATTTTAAAATTAATGCGATTTTATCTTAAGAAATTTGTTTGTAAACAGACATAATAGTCTTGTTAAAATGTATCTGTTCATCTTTTGAGTATTTAACGATAGATATAAATACTATAAACTAAGTCAGTATCTTTGTATATATTTAATTGTAGATCTATGGCTAGCATATATACTTGTATTGTGTTTAAATTATATTAATAAATCCATATTAGTGTTTATTTCATTAATCGTGTCGGGAAGTAGGCATTTATTTCTGAACTTTATAAGAATTATATTTGAGCATACTCTATTTTTATGCGATTTACGGAGAGCACTCTGACGAACGATCACAGCGACATTGTGTAGTGATAACGGCACAGCGTCAGCTAACACTAAAAATAAAAGATTTAATGAATACGAAATAAACAATATAAAACTATCTTTAATACGAGGCCACCATCTTAACTCCCCGAGTAATTAGATGAACGTGAGGCTACACATATTGATTGCCTTTAGTAAGAACCCCTGTTCTACATGAAATTGCTTTCAGATGTCTACGAGCGACATTGACCATTTACCATCAGCATGCTTGTTTATCTCAGTACTTCAGTACTCAGTACTCGTCCTCGTCCTCTTACAAAAAATACTTGTCATTTCAGCAGCGTGATGGCGTACGTTCCTGTTATGGGGATTAGATAGGTAGTAGAGATGTGTCGGATCTTTAAAATAATAGTTCCGCGGATACGGATATGAATACGGATCATTAACATATAATGTTAAGATATTTGATTTTTGCAATGTGAGCTACATATATTAATAAATAATAGGGAATTTAATACTAATTTATTGCTACCTAATTGCCTAGGTACATAAATATAGGATGAATTTATAAGTAATATCAATTTAATAATAGGTATAAAACATTTGTTTAAGATCCGTCTAAAAGTTGCGGATACGGACACGGATCTTTCTCATGCCGCGGATACCGTTACGGAATACGGATACGGATTCTCCGGTACATCACTAATAGGTACGTACTTAGCATTGGGACATATAACATTAGCTCTCATCCAATACTAAAAAACAAGACCGTTGAAAATTGATTGTAATTAGTGCGAGCGTTATAGGCAATTTATATAAACGACACTTTCGATTTTCATTGTGCATCGGCTTTACGCCTACAAACATCGCCTGGAGCGGTAATCTCGCTTCTAGAGAAGCAATTTTTTATTGTGTATGATACTTAAAGTTATTGGCTCGGTTAATGAGTTGGTTGAACTATTGACTACGCGCGTAGGTGTATGTGAAGTGGATTTTATTACTTGCGAACTTTCGCGCGTCTGTAACTAGCATGGTTTTTGAAATTTTACCTACCATCGCGAAAAATCTGTTTTAAAATAATAATTAGTACATCCGTTTGAAAATAGACCAACAACAAATAACATTGTTAAAAATGTAACAAAAAAGTCGACCGCTTAAAAACATTTCTTTACCTTCAGTTTCAGTTCATAGTATTAAAGTGGGTTTTTTGTTTTTATAATAATAGTATTTAATTTAGCTTGTTTAAGATTTTGTCTGAGTCGTAACATAAAAGTATTATATATTTATATGTATATTTTGGAGTTGTATATTTGCTAGCTTTCATTTTATACCCATATTGTCATGATAGTAAGAGTGTCGACCCTTTTTTCCTGTTTAAGGGCACCATTTTTCAGAACCGTATTTGTTACATGTCTCATGCCCTCTAGCCGTATGTGCCAAATGAATGGACATACATACGCTCGAAAAACATCCTTCTGACGCAGTTGGGGAAAAATAAATTAATAGGGTCGTCGTAATTATAGTCGTCGTCGTGTCGTCGGTCGTCGTAGCACCCTTAATTCGAAACAGCAACTTAATTGTCTTGTTATAGTACCTTCCAAAGTTAAAGTATTAAATACCTAAGACATGACGGCTTAATGAAGTGTAGAGACGTTTCGTAAGAGTTATTTGATTATTTATCTTTTAATGTCCAATACGTGTATTGTTGGGTAATATTAGTTTATCACATTTTCTACTCATTGAGACAATGTCGTAACTGCGTTTGTAATGATAATAGACTACGGCTTTTAATATGTTTTACTTATGTAAATGAGATTTACTTTTGAATGCGTTGTGATTTAAAAACTTTGTAGTTGCCGCAGCGGTTAAATTTAGGCGGATGACGTAACTTAGTATGTTAGAGTAATTATGTAAGCGACCTACGTATTTGATCATGAATATTCATAAGTAGGTTTAAATAGTCTTACAAATATGATAAAGGCGAAAGTTTGTGAGGCTGTTTGTGTGTTTGTTTGTTTTTCACTCAAATCTTCTAACCGGATTTCGCTGAAATTTGGTTCACAGTTACTTTATGGCCAGGATTAACACTTGGGTTACAGATTACCGTGGTAAATGTGACCGACGCGGGCAAAGTCTCGGAAATAAGTTCGTAAATAAAATATATTTTTTATTAATAAGTCCTTATAAGTTGACTGGATATGCCATTATATAAGTTTGTACAAAGGAACGTTTTGACTTAGTCGCCACGCTTTACTGCGCTTTAGTGTTCGCAATATACTATGATGTATCACGATGATTTTAAACAAAGATAGATGATTTTACACAAGACATTGATCGATTGTGTGCAAATACTAAAAATAAATGATCTTACAAAAAGGAACCAGTTATATAACCGTGTGTTTACATTTGGAAACACACGGATCCACATTAATGTGTGAAAGAAATTATAACACATCGTTGTTGTTTACCTTAATTTACTTTGTATGTGTAACATGTGGTCTTTTAACCATAATCCATGACGAGCGTAATTGATTGCGAAGTTGTAAAATTGTGAAGAAGGTTGTAAAGTTTAAGGGCAATCTTCTAGGCACGTGCTCGTATGTATATTCCATAATGATTGCCGCTCTAGAAAACACCAGATAAAATTATATTCGTAAAATACGTATATTATGCAATAAAAACTAGATTAATTACAGATTTTTTTAACTGACATAAGCACCACTTCGCAATGTAAACACGTTATAGAAGAAGAAGCATATTGTAGTAATAAATTCTTTATTGTAATTCATTTATATTATTATACTAGAGATGCTTGCGGTTTCACCCGCTACTACATAGGAAAAATAAACAAATAAACATAGCGTCATATAGCCTACTAAAATTCAAATTTTTAACTCACTAACTTCAACGGTGTAGAACATTCATATAAAAGTTTTTCACCCTTTCCACTCCCTTACTCCACGGAGTAGAATTTCCAAAAATCCTCTCTTAGTGCTCCTCTACACTGTCTAAACAATCTTCATACTAAATTTCTACGCTCAGTAGTTTAGGTGCGTTGTCTGTCAGTCAGTCACTTAGTGACGGAAGAGTTATATATATATATATAGATTATATCGTCGCATATATAACAATGCCGCGTAAGTGATATTTGGTAACTTTTCAGGAACGACAAAAAACTGTATATTTCGTCTGAAGAATTTCATACAAAATATACAGTTACCATACCGCGCAAGTGACATTTAGTAACCTTTCAGAAAAGACGAAAACTATATATTTTGTCTGAAGAATTTCAGTCAAAATATACAGTTTTTTGTCTCTTCTCGAAAGTTATCAAATATCACTTACGCGGTATTTTTTATAAGCGACGATGTGTAGATCAGCTGTATCGTTATTAAATTGCACTTAAAGACGCGTGTACAGATATTTGAACTCATGACCCTCTTTGGAAGGTTGCATGTCACGAGGTCACTTCACACTTCGGCCTTTCCCACATACGTTTGAATAAAGAAATATTTAACATTATTTGGTTATTTTTATTATTAATTAGTTAGCAACTAATTGTGTATAGTTTACAGATCCTAGATATTTCCTATATGTGTGTAGGGCTACCAATAGGTATTATACTGTCTAAAATTCCCGAACTCGTCTTTTCCATTTTAAAAGTCTTATCTTTTAAAAAGTTACGTATTAATACTAAGCAATTGTTATTTAGATCATTAAAGGTAACGGTTTCATAAGCGACCTTTCTTAAAATTTTTAGAGATACCGGTAATTGAACTCATAATTTTACCGTTGCTTTGTCCGCAAAACCACGAAGTCACAGGTCGGAGCTCATTATTGAACTGACGAAAAACAATTAGCTAAACGTTACCGATTGCTTTTAAAAATTACAGTTAACTTGCGTGGACAATTACCCTACCTCAACGTTTTAATGTAACTTTATAGCCTTAGGTTTAAGTTATATTCTAGATAGACCGGACTCTAATAGTTCATGAGGCCTTCTTAGTTAGGTACGAGTGACGTTGCACTCTCATATATAGCTTCTTTTGTAAAGCTTATATTGTTAGGAGATCAACAATATAAGTCATGCATGAGCAAAATATTAACTTATTTAAGATTGTTGCAACATTTTTCGTTGCTCCACTGTTATTAGTCATAGTGATGTTATATAGCCCATAATCTTCCTCGATAAATGGACTATTCAACACAAATATGTTTCAAATAATGTTTCAATTCGAACCAGTAGCTCCTGAGATTAGCGCGTTCACCCAAACAAACTCTTTAGCTTTAATATATTAGGATAGATTAAATGTATATTGCGTATGATTTTTTACTTATGCTGCCTAGATTTTTCTGGTATTCATAGCTCTTAAAGACAGGCGTATCTACTTTTTCTATATCAGGTCCAAAATCGATTTAACCGTTTCAACAAGATAAAAAAGATTCGTTGAACATAGAAAAATAGAATATTTTAAACTTAACATCGGGTGGACTGTATCCTTAGTACGACTTTATCTTGTTTCATCAAAACAATCATTGTTTACGTTTTTGCTCACACATTGCAACGTACACTTCACGTTTTTGTTTTCGTTTTCGGCCATACCTTGCAATGTACTTTAAAATGATGTACGAA